>JAEIFV010000834.1:0-136999 GCA_018904265.1 Lordiphosa collinella | reverse complement strand
ACTATAGCATATAGCTGCCATAGGTAACGATCGGTAAAAACTAGTTTTAGTGAGAAAAACGTTTGTTTTTAATGGAAACGCCTCCAAAGTACGTATTTCTTAGTTTACAGTCCTTTCTCATGATTTCACTAAGTTTGGTCGAAATCGATGACTATAGCATATAGCTGCCATATGAACGTTCGGTCGAAAAACTAGTTCTAGTGGGAAAAACTTTTTTGTTTTTAATGAAAACGTCCTTATCATTGGCATACACTTAATTTACATACTTTTACACAATTCTACAAGGTTGGGTCGAAATCAGATGATTATAACATATAGCTCCCATAGGAACGATCGGTCGAAAAACTAGTTTTTGTGAGAAAAGCTTTTTTGTTTTTAATGAATACGTTCTTATCATTGGCATACACTCAATTTATATACTTTTACACAATTCTACAACGTTGGGTCGAAATCGGATGATTATAACATATAGCTCCCATAGAAACGATCGGTCGAAAAACTAGTACTAGTGAGAAAAACTTTTTTGTTTTTAATGAAAACGTCCTTTTTATTGGCATGTTCTTATTTTACATACATTAACATCTTTCTACAAAGTTTTATCAAAATCGGATAACTATAGCATATAGCTGCAGTATGAATGATCGGTCGAAAAAGAAGTTCTAGTGAGAAAAACTTTTTTGTTTTAGATGGGATCGCCTCCAAATTTCGTAATTAACAGTGTATTATGCGGTCGAAATCAGACATCTATAAAGTATAGATCCAATAGAAAAGTAAGGTCCAAAAAGTAGTCTTAGAAAAACTTTTTTGTTTTCAATGGAAGCTGCAAGGGTATACAAAGCTTCGGCCGAGCCGAAGTTAACTTTCCCCTATTTTTTAGTTTGTTATATACAAGGTGGGCCAAAAGAAGTCACCCTATTGGAAGATGCTCTTATATTTACAAATAGCCGCCAAAGTCAGATCTGTTTTGACATTTGTGGACTAGACAGATGTAGAATATATATAATATTTACCTCTTTATATTTTGGCGGCTATTTGTTAAAATAAGAGCATCTTCCAATAGGGTGACTTTTTTTGGCCCGTTGACTTCTTTTGGCCCACCTTGTATAAGTTTTCATCATCCAAAAGAGATAGAAATTTTTAAGAATTTTTTTGTTAGTTAAAAAACGATGTAATTAACGGGTTTTTAAATTTTCGATAAAAATGAAACGTAATGTTCGGTATCCTTGTACATAGCAGCCACACTCTTCAAGTTTGACAATAAATCATTGTACATTGTATAAGTGATTGAAAGATAATTTTGTTAGCTTTAATTTGGTATACAAAACTTATTCATAAGTTATTTCATACTTGAAATTTTTGTAATTATGTAAGAAGATCTTTTTAAAAATGCTAAAAATGATAATTTGGGATTATCTCGATTATCTTTGGGATTATCTGATTAAAAAACTCCAGATTCGGATTCAGCGCATGATTTTACATAAGGAATGACATCAAATTGAAGAGAATGAAAAGTGCTGTAAACTAGTGTAATCAGTGTTTGACCTTGAGACGGCTAACAACACATTTGACGATAATCAAATCAGGTTGCTAAAACCCTTATATTTACATTTAAAATAATAATTTTTAAATATAAAGATAAATATCTCCCAAAATGTTAACTTCATATACAATGCTTGAAGAATTAATTTATGGGCTTATTTTTAATTAATTTTTGATGCCATATGCATTTAAAATCTGCAAACGCTGATCGCTAGCAAATATATATATTTATTTTATTCGTTCATAAAAAATTGCTAAAAAAATGCATTTTAAAATTGGTTTAGGTCTTAGTGCATTTTGGCCGTTGCTTCTTATCACTTTTTTTGTGCATGCTCAAATTTAAATGCAGGGTAAAACTCCACGCGGATGATGACGTTGATGTTTCTTTCTGTTGTTGTTTTGGGCAGCACCGAAACGGAAGTGGGAAAGGGGTTAAAATGCATTTGCATTTTGGCGGAGCACTCCCGTTAAATTAGCTGAACAAATAACTGAGAAGGAGAAAGTGAAGCAGTGCCAGTCCGGATGATGATGATGACAATGCTAAGGGTTTATTTAATTTAACAAGGGATTAGGCAGTGGTAGCGGGAGGCAGAGCGATGCTTTTGGGGATTTTAATATGTTTACATTTTAATTGAGGTTAAGCGCAGATTTGTTTTGCACAAAGCTTTCTCTGCACTTGGCAAATATTTTATTTATGTCAGTTTGCCAAAGCGTTTGCATACTTCAAGGAGCTGCATGCTTGACCGCATGCCGAGTGCCACAAAAACGACTACTTTAGAGATGCTTAAGTGCAACAAATGCCACAACAACTGGCAGCTGGCTGAAAAGAGAGAGAGAGCGCATAAAAGGTCCAACAAAAGACTGGCAAAAAGGAAAGTCAGCCAAGTGCCATTGTTAAGGCGTTGAGCAGCATACAAAACGTGTTGCTTTCCACCAACAACAAGTACAATAGCCATGCAAGTGGCAAGGACACATACAGCTAAGTCTTATATACGAAAGTGGGAAAGAGCAAATCCGTTGATAAAACTTAGGTCCACTTGCTTAGCCACATTTAAGTTATGGCCAAGCACATGAGTAGCTCACTTTTTTCTTAAGATCCTGCTTAGCTCATATGTTCGCTGTCACAGGATTTCACATTTCTGCTTTATTTTTCAGCGCTATCGGGATGATTATTTGGAGGATTATGAGAAAATCGGATATAAACATACACTGGCCACATTCTATTCCAAGTCATGTTTCTGGTGGCTAACACCACTGTTGTGGTTGGGTTACAGGGAGCCACTGGAATTGGAAGATCTCGGTCACATGCGTTTGGAGGATAGCGCTCGGGCTCATTACGATCGCTTTTTATATGTCTATACAGAAAAAGAGGTGAGTGGAACAGATATAAAACGTAAATCAGGATTATCAATACAAAAAAGTTTTGTAAAACTAATAAATTAAAAATACCAAAACTAATCAAAGCTTAGTACTTTAACAGAATTATTGTATAATAGAGCTTAGTTCTTTTATAACTCACGTACTAATAGCCAATATTAATATGCATTAAATAAATACTGCGTCCATTAAGCCCCATTTTAATTAAAAAGCACAAAAATAATTAAATGCTTCAGGCCACGATTGAGTCTTCTTTTTTGGTCTGGCTGCCTGCCTGCCTTTCTGCCTGGTTGGTTGTTGTGTTGGCTATATATGTACATAAATATGTAAAGATTCCATTAAGAAAATATTGTATTTCATTTGCAAAAAGCACGACAAGCAAATTGCTTAATTATTTATTTAAATGCAACTCCACCATCGACTGGGGGCAATAAATTTTCAATGCAAATATAAAAAATGGCTGCGCTCGAGAGGGTTAAGGAACGCCGTCATTTTGTTGATAACAAAGTGAAAGTGCGGCCATTTGTATTTTCTGTTTTTAAATGTTAATTTATTTCTCGCATTTTTCATGCAATTTCATTCAGTTTTTATGCCCTTGCAGAGAGTACTACCATTTTGTGATTTTTTTTGGTAGTTCAAAGAAGAAAGGATCTCAGTTTAAGAACTGCTTTTAGCAAACATTTTTGATCGACAATTTAGTCTTAACGCGGTATTGCTGCTTGGCAAAAAGTTTTTTTCGTATTTTTTTTTTTCAGTTCAATAATAATTTTTTTACTATTTTTTTTACACCGAACTAAAAACAAATTGCCTAAAATCGATTTTTCATTTTTCAATGGCCGATATTGAAGTTATCCGTGCCGCCAGCAGTATACTTTTTTTTCGACGTCCAACTTTGAAGTCCGACAACTTTTTGAACAGCCCTCGTACAAAGGAAAAATTTTTTTATTTAATTCAATATGTTTTTAATACAATAAACAAAAACAGAATTTAAAAAATAGGGGAAAGTTAACTTCTTAGTTACCTTAAGTTACCTTTTGATACCCTTGCAGCTTCCATTGAAAACAAAAAAGTTTTTCAAACTAAGACTACTTTTTGGACCTTACTTTTATGGGATCTATACTATATAGATGTCTGATTTCGACCAAACTTGGTAAAATCATGGAAAAAGCATAATACACTGTCAATTACGAAATTTGGAGGCGATCCCATTTAAAAAAAAAATTTTTTCTCACTAAAACTTCTTTTTCGACCGATCATTCATACTGCAGCTATATGCTATAGTCATCCGATTTTGATAAAACTTTCTAGAAATGTGTTTAAGTATATAAAATAAGAATATGCCAACAAAAAGTAATTTTCATTAAAAACAAAAAAGATTTCCCTCACTCGAACTAGTTTTTCGACCGATCGTTCCTATGGGAGCTATATGCTATAGTCATCCGATTTCGACCAAACTTTGTGGAATCGTGAAAAAGTATATAAAATATGTGTATGCCAATGAAAAGGGCGTTTTCATTAAAAACAAAAAAGTTTTTCTCACTAGAACTAGTTTTTCGACCGATCATTCCTATGGGAGCTATATGCTATTGTCATCCGATTTCGACCAAACTTTGTAGAATTCTGAAAAGGTATATGAAATAAGTGTATGCCAATGAAAAGGGCGTTTTCATTAAAAACAAAAAAGATTTTCTCACTAGAACTAGTTTTTCGACCGATCATTCCTATGGGGCTATATGCTATAGTCATCCGATTTCGACCAAACTTAGTGAAATCATGGGAAAAGATAGTAAGCTAAGAAATACGTATTTTGGAGGCGTTTCCATTAAAAACAAAAGAGTTTTTCTCACTAAGACTAGTTTTTCAACCGATCTTCCTAGGCAGCTATATGCTATAGTCATCCGATCCGGCCGGTTCCGACAAATGTGCAGCCTATATGTACCGGAAGACTTCGTGTAAAGTTTGGTGAGGCTAGCTTTAAAACTGACGGAGGAGATAGCATAGAAACAGACAGACGGACGGACAGACGGACAAGGCTAAATCAACTCAGCTCGTCATGCTGATCAAGAATATATATACTTTATGTGGTCGGAGATGCTTCCTTCAATGCGTTACAAACATCCGCACAATTTTATAATACCCTTTGTAAGGGGTATAAAAAGTAAATTTTCAGATTTAGCAAAATCCCAGTTTTGGGAAAAGATCCGCACGACATTTATACAAATATAGTTGTCAGAGCTTGCTTAATCATTTCATATTTTAAATTTGGTATATTACGAAATAAAGAATCCCAAATATTTGTAAACTAGAATAAGAACCAAAAGTAAAGTACATATTCCTTTCCATTAGACCTTGCTTCTTTACTTTGATCGGATGTCTGTAACATTAAAGGAAACATCTCCGCACATATTAAGCTTACGAGCTGAGTTCAACCTGCCCTTCCGTCGTTGTCATGTTTCTATCTCTTAAAAATTTACTCCGTGCCAGAACGATCGGTCGAAAAACTAGTTCTAGTGAGAAAAACTTTTTTGTTTTTAATGGAAAACGATCTATCTTTGGCATACACTTATTTTATATACTTTTTACATAATTCTTCAAAGGTTGGTCGAAATCGGATGACTATAGCATATAGCTCCCATAGGAATGATCGGTCGAAAAACTAGTTTTACTGAGAAAAACTTTTTTGTTTTTAATGAAAACGACCTTATCTTTGGCATACACTTTTTTATATACTTTTACACAATTCTACAAAGTTTGGACGAAATCGGATGACTATAGCATATAGCTCCTAAGGGAACGATCGGTCGAAAAACTAGTTCGAGTGAGGAAAACTTTTTTGTTTTAAATGGGATCGCCTCCAAATTTCGTAATTGACAGTGTGTTATGCTTTTCCATGATTTTACCAAGTTTGGTCGAAATCAGACATCTATATAGTATAGATCCCATAGAAAAATAAGGTCCAAAAAGTAGTCTTAAATTTAAAAACCTTTTTTGTTTTCAATGGAATTTGCAAGGGTATACAAAACTTCGGCCGAGCCGAAGTTAACTTTCCCCTATTTTTTTTCATGCAATGCAATTTTGCTCAGCTCGTCGGATGGGGTGGGGTTCTTCCTCATCCTACCATAGCAGACACACCATGACAATACTAAGTGCACTTTCAATATATATAGTACTCTACTAGAAGAGGGATCGAAATGACCTGAAAATAATAACAAAACCTTCACTAAAATAGAAGACTCGTGCAGACAATTAGACTAAATCAAGATAGATTGGACCTGGGGTATTAGCTAGAATTTTACCGCTATCTCTACCCTCCCTTCCATGGCAACACCTGCAGACGTTGGTTTTGGGTTGCCCCTAATGCTACTAAGACCTAGTAATTAAGTTGGGTTTGGCATTGGCACCTGATTTGGCGACAGATCTATTTAAAAAGACCTTAAATTTCATTTCGGAATAAATGCAGAACATAGTTTTATGCTTAGCTTCTAATTTCGTAATAAGTATTCAAATTTATTCAATACATTATTCTTTTCATTCAATATTTTGATTTTTAGGACTAAGCTTTAAGTTTAACAAAAGAAATATAAAAAAAAATAAAAGAGATATTTTCTTAGGGTAAGGGGTCAAAGGCAAAGTTTTAAATATTTGGGCAAAACTTACACTCAGGGAAAAAAACACTGATATTTTAATATTTACACGTTGATTTTACTATTTTCACCATTGATTTAGCGTTAAATATGGAATTCGTATATCTAAAGAGTGAACACTTCCAATTAAATATTGGAAATAGTTAAATTTAATATTGGATGTAGTTAAAATTTTTTTTTTATGTAAAAATTTTACAAAGCCAGAGTCTAGTCTAGACTCAATTTATTTCGTAATGATCCAAAGAGCAGAAGAATTCTATTAGATTTGGTTCTGAAAAACTAAGAATTATATAAATTAAATGAATGTTTATAAATGTCTACTTACTCTGTGGGGGGACTCGAACTCGGGACCTTTGCACTTGAACACGATTGGCATGCCGACTTTACCAGTTGCACTATCGCACATGATGTTTGTCACAAGGCTAAAATTCTACTTATATTGAATTGCCTTGAAGTAAACTAAGATATATTTTGGCATGTTGTCGCTTGTATGGTCGCTTGTAATTCTCAAGTTGGAATTCCATGCTTTTGGGAATATAAAATAGGTAACTGAATTTTGTCGTTCAAACATGATTTTAGTCAACTCAACATGCTTTTTAATTAATTTTAATACGAAATAGGCATAGTTAAATCAAATATGATTGTTATAGATTTTACTATGCGTTTTTTCCCTGAGTGTACGAGGCACTGCCGTCGTTGAGCTCAATGATGACTTGCTGGCGAAAGAGCGGTTAAAATTATATAGCAGGTCATATATGTACATACATACTTGGCTGCTGCAAGCTACCTTAAGGTTTCACGCCCTTTTCTTTTTTAACTTATTTACCAAAATATTTTAAATAGATAGTTTAACTAGAGGGAATTAGTCAGAAAAAAGTGTTAAAGGAATTTAGGAACCCCTATAGGTTATCATTAAGCTTGTTCTCTCGCTTTTCTAACTTATATAATTTCAAAATCAATGTTGCTCGCCAATCTCCCTAGTTCGAGACCACGTCCCCTAGTTCGAGACCACGTTCAAGATTCTGGGAGGCGACTAATGGGAAACCAGAAGCTCATACACTCAGAAAATTTGTTTCTTAGATTTAAGAAAATTTCGCCATAAAATGGATTTGCCCTTAATTCAAGAAAATTTTCCTAAATTGGTGAAATTTTTACCTGAATTTTAAAAAACACTAGCCATTAAAATATAAAGCCGTAAAATTGAGAAAAAATTTCCTAAAAATAAGAAAAATTGATGCACTCGTCTTTACCTAAAAGTAGGCAAAAAACGATGCACTCGTTTTTACCAAAAAATAAGAAAAAACGATGCACTCGTCTTTACTTAAAAACAAGAAAATAATTTCCTAAATTTTAGAAACGATGCTTGCAGTAACGAGCTTCGCGTTTGACGAAAAAATGTATTTGAGACCTCAGTGCATTGTAAAAAATATCGGAAAAATATAGAAAATTTTAAAAACAACAAAACTAAAAAACAAAAGAAAAAAAAAAGAGAAAATAAAAAAAAATTGTATGTCAATGCCTTGAATGGGATTCGAACCCACGAACTGGCGGCTGCCCGGCAAATGTCTTGCCATTCTACCACCGGTCTTGATTGCATTCTTTACTGTCATTTCGCCACCGTCTCGCGCGACACTGTTGTATCGGTGAGCGTTAAGATGTCCGTCGTTCGTGTTAGAGTGCCGAGGTCCTGAGTTCGAATCCCAGTAAGGGTAAGTTAAAAATAAAATAAACCCCACCCAGCCCTTTTAAATTTGTCTTTTGTGTGAAACGGCTTTCTATATTTGAGAAATTTTTTCCTAAATTTGATTAACACAAAACCCTTGTTTCAAGAAAAATAAAGTTGTATTTTTTGTAGAAAGCCTTTTCTAAAAGTAAAGATAGTTAACCCTAGGCGCAAAAATAAGGGCGATTTTCTCAATTTAAGGGCGATTTTGGCCCTTTTTAGAAAAAAATTAGGGTGTATGAGGGCAATTCTGGATCCTAGGAGGATTATCCAAGGTGACCGCCAAACTGTTCTATTTTGTGTCGTTTCTCTTCCACGTACGCTCGCTGTTTCGTTAAGAGTTTTAAGCCCTAACTGAAGTTATAGTGCAGCTAAGAAGTATACGCCCTATGCGATTTGAAACTGGTTCCTACAAGCTTCCATAGAAAAGTAAGCTCCGAAAAGTAGTCTTAGTTATAAAATCTTTTTTGTTTTCAATGGAAGCTGCAGATAAAAAAAACTTGGGCCGAGCCGAAGTTAACTTCCTATTTTGTATACTTTTACACAATTCTACAAAGCGTTGTCGAAACGGATAACTAATGCTATAGTTGCAGTTCGAATGATAGGTCGAAAAAAAAAGTTTAAGTGAGAAAAACTTTTTGTTTTTAATGGAATCGCCTCCAAATTTCGTAATTGTTTTTTGTTATGCTTTCCATGTTCCAGCGAAGGACATCTTTATTTAGCCATAAAAAAGTAAGGTCCGAAAGGAAGTCTAAGTTATAAAAACTTTTTTGTTTTCAATGGACGCAAGGGTATAACACCCGGGGGGGGGAAGTTAACTTTCCCATATTTGTTTTGATTGATCGACAGATAATAGTCCACGAGAGTATATTCCATTCGACTTACCAAACTGAATTTTTCGATATTATTTTCAATGACAAACGGGCCAACAAATTTTATATGTAAATTACAGTGCTGCCGGTCAACAAAAGCTAAAGAAATGTAAATGTATTGTCCGTTGTCTGGCATTAATATTCTTATTAATTACATTTTGTAATAAAAACCTTTATGACGAATGCTTAATGAGTCTAGACCAAAAAATTTATTAAATTACAAAAATGTTCCAATTGTTTATAAGAGAATCGCTTTCTTAGTTTCTTAGTTAATGAATTAAATAGATGTATTATTATTACTTTTTCCCTTGAAAACATTTTTGAATTCCATCTCTAATCGGAACTTACTCTCTCCTTTTCTCTTCATTTAGAAAAAATCAAATGCCTCGCCTTCACTGTGGTATTGTTATATAAAGAATAGCTGGCGCCTGTTTGCACTTGGTGGCATTTTAAAGTTGGCCGGTGATTTATTTGCATTGATTGGTCCACTTGCCATACAGCAAATAGTGCAATATATCGAAACACTCTACGACCAGGCCCAGAGTCATGATAACCGCCGGGCATCTCCATCATCGTTGCCATGGGAAGTGCACGGCCCTAATGCGGCCGCCGCTGATGCCGTTGATGAGGTTTTCGGTATTGGTATTGGCGATGTGAGAATTTACTATGCCAACTGGTCGGATTTGCTAACAAATGGCTGGAGCATTGCTTGGATTGTGCTGCTGGCTGCATTGACGCAGGCCGCATTGTCACAGGCCTCCACGCATGTGCTCAATATGACGGGCATCAGGATTAAAACATCGCTACAGGGTCTAATTTATCGCAAAAAGTTTGCTCCTGAATGCCAGCAATGGTTGTGGCAACAATGGCACTGATGACGACGCTGTCGCTGCTCCTGTTGGCCAACAAAATGGCGATGTTAAGTTGACTGCGGATGATAAGCCTGCAGAGGCCACAGAACAAACGGAGCGTTCGGACGGTGAGTGTTTGCTGGCCCTTTTCGGTTGGGTTGGGTTGGGTTTGGGTTTGTTGATGTGCAGAGGTAAATGTCCGCTGGGTGTTAATTGAAAGTTTTACGGGTGAAGTGTTTGCAAATTGTCCTGCTGGCTACATATGGACTTAAGCGAGCGTGTGTGTGCCAAACTGGTTTTAGATGTACTATGATAGCAGTTTGCTACTTGGCTTAAGTATTAAAGTTGTTGAAGGACAACGAGTTGACATTTGATGAAATAACGATGTCAGTTTAATGCAAACTGCTACCGTGAGCTCAAGTCCTGGCGGTGTGAAGCGAATACCGTTGCCTAGGCACTTTACTCGTTAGTCAAATCACCAGGGACAAATCGTGTGGCAATAGCAATTGCTATTGCCTTGAACCCACCGCCGCACCTGATTTTTGCACCATGGCCGAGGGGTTAGCAAAAGAAGAACTTGACTTATATAAGTCGTAGATGAAGTCAGATTGCGTTGAATTTTTTAATCTAGATGTTTAGATGTTTAATAAGAATAACAAAGAACTGATGTCCTGCTATATCCTTATTTTGTTGTTCTGGCAAATTTGATAAATTGAGTCACAGACTATATTTTTCAGCTACACTTGCTTTGCATAAAACTTACTTTCATTGGAATCTGAATTGCCCTCATCATTCGGCTTTAATGTTGCGTTTATGTAACGTTCTGTTATCACACAGAAAAAAAATGGTCTTATCTAGGGTCAATGCCATACTTTTTCATATCATTTAAAAGCCGACATGATACAGTTGAAAATTACCTTGTCGAAAATATAAAGTTTATATTTCGAACATATAAAATCAACAGACAAGCTCCTTGAGGATGCCACAACTAATGAGAATTACAAGTTCGCTCTCTGGAGGCTCACTAGGAGGTACAAGAGGCAGGTGCAGCCGAAATTTTCGGTTAGAAATCCTGATGGAACATGGGCTAAACACCCACAGGACCTTTGCCTGCCTCTTAGCACTGCTTCGACCAATAGGCTGCAATTGGTTCAGGACACACTTGACGTCCCTCTACAAATGGAGCTGCCAGTCAAACCTATTACTTTTGAGGAGGTCAAACTTGAAATTGGCTCGCTAAAAAGCAACAAGGCTCCCGGATAAGATGAAGTGGACAATAGAACAATAAAGCTACTCCCTCGCAAGACGCAGCTCTACGCCTCAGCTACTTTCCCATTGCTTGGAAAAATGTGAATATTGTAATGCTTCACAAACCCGGGAAGCCTCCAGATAAACTGGAGTCATACAGACCCATAAGCCTCCTTCCAGCATTTGGCAAACTGCTGGAGAGGTGTCTACTGCGGAGAATCCTGGAAACTCCAGCAATCAAACGAAAGATCCCAAAATTCCAGTTTGGCTTACGGATGGGACATTGACACCAGAACAGCTACATAGAGTTGTCAACTTCGTCCTAAAAGGATTACGTTGTGGAGTACGTTGTGGCTGCGTACTTGGATGTCCAACAGGCATTTGACCGCGTCTGGCATGATGGCTTACTAGCCAAGCTGAAGGGAACGCTCAATCCTCAGCTCTTCTTGATGGTCAGATCTTTCCTATCTGAGAGGACATTTAAAGTTGGCCAGGATGGCCTTGCATCCCAGAAGAAGTGGACTCGAGCAGGAGTACCTCAAGGTTGCGTTCTGGGACCAACACTCTACAGCCTGTTCACAGCAGTCATGCCTACTGCTTTGGACATTCCAACTGAGGAGCCGCAGGACCTTCTAATCGCCACCATCGCCGACGACACGGCAATCATGGCGCGTGCCAGATGCGTATACTCGGCAACAGACGCGTTTCAAGAGTATCTCAAAAGGTTTGAGAACTGGGCCTGTCGTTGGAACATCTAAATCAACCCTGAAAAGTGCGTATCCGTCACCCATACGATCAGAAGAGACAGTAGCTCTGGCGTCTTCCTGCATGGGGAGGTCCTCCCTCACAAATTGGCCCACAAGTATCTTGGAGTGACGCTTGACAAGAGGCTTACCTTTAAACAACACGCCACCGAAATTGCAGGCAAGCTTCACAGCAAGGCGAAAAGGATGAGTTGGCTACTCAACGCCAACAACAAACTCTCGCTAAGGAACAAGGTCCTTATATACAAAGTGATCCTGGCACCGTATGGCATCGCCGCGAAGACCCACCTGAACAAAATCAGGGTCTTCCAGGCCAAAATCCTGAGGAGGATTAATGGAGCCGAGTGGTTCATCCGAACTCGAGACATTAAGAGTGTGGCGTTCCGATGGTTTCCGACACAATCAACAACCAAGCAGCGAGGTACTTGGATAGGGTCGCCACCCACCCAAACAACCTCGCCAGGCTCCTAAGGATCCACCCAGGTGACCTAGCTAATCAGAGGATTTAGTCAAAGCATAAATTTTTGTTGTCGTTTTTGTTGGAAAATTTTTGGGCATTAGGGTCTACAAAATAGCTCGTGGAACGATCCTTTCGGAGTATGAGCAAGTTGTGATCATTCTTCTTCTTCTTCTTTGGCCATCACAACCGTTTTACGGTCTCGGCCGCTGCCACTAATGCCCGCCACTCGCCTCTGTCCCGAGCGACATTCCACCAGAAGGACACTCCCAGTTTCGCAATGTCTCCCCGCACCTGGTCACGCCATCTCCGCTTTGGTCGACCAGGCGGGGGATTGCCTGCCAACTCTATCGCATGCCGATTGTACACACGCTTTGCTGGAGCGTTATCATCCATACGGGTAACATGTCCTATCCAGCGCAAACGCTGTTGTTTTATGCGCTTGACTAGGTCAGTGTCCCCATAGAGCTCATACAGTTCGCGATTCATTCGGATGCGAAATTCGCCGCCAACGTTTAGAGGTCCATAAATCCTCCGAAGAACTTTTCTCTCGAACACGCCAATTGCCGCCTCATCCTCTTTTGTCATTGTCCATGCTTCTGCGCCGTATAGCAGGACTGGGATGATAAGCGACTTGTTTAGCGCAATTTTCGTTTTCCGAGGGAGGTCTCTGCTCTTGAATTCCTTTTTCAGCCCGTAATAACATCGGTTTGCAAGAGTAATTCTTCTTCGGATTTCCAGACTGGTGTTGTTGTCGCTGATTATCGTCGTTCCGAGGTAGACAAATTCCTTAACAACCTTGAAGTTGTAGTCTCCCATTGTAACAGATTGTCCAAGCGTAGACTCACTGCGCGTTGATCGTAGGTACTTCGTTTTAACCTCATTTACCACTAAGCCCATAAGTTTTGACTGCTTCTCTATCTCTGAGAACGCCTGTTTTACCACAGATTCACTTTTGCCGATGATGTCAATATCATCGGCATATGCAAGTAGCATGTTATCTCTGGTAAAGATGGTGCCCGTTCTGTTAACATTTGGGCACTGGCGCAGTATGTACTCCATCAGCAGATTAAAGAAGTCGCACGATAAGGTATCACCCTGCCTACGACCTCTTTTGGTATCGAAAGGCACGGAGCGGTCTTTACCTATTTTGACGGAGCTTTGTGTGCTTCTCAACGTCATCATGCAAAGTCGAACGTACTTTGCTGGAATACCAAAGGTAGACAGGGCTTCAAAGAACTTTGACCTTATCGGCGTGTCAAAGGCGGCTTTGTAGTCAACAAAAAGGTGGTGGGTGTCGATATTTCTCTCTCGGGTCTTCTCCAGGATTTGTCGCAATGTGAATATCTGGTCCGTGGAGGATTTGCCAGGTCTAAAGCCACACTGATAAGGTTCAATCAGTTCACTTATTCTCGTCTTAAGTCGTTTACATAGGATGCATGATAGAACCTTATATGCGATGGGAAGGAGACTTATCCCGCGGTAATTGGCGCAAACCGCAGGGTCCCCCTTTTTAAGTATTGGACAGAGTACACTTAGGTTCCAATCTTCGGGCATGATTTCCTTGGACCATACTCTGCATAGGAGTTGGTGCATGCACCTAACCAGCTCCTCACCGCCAGCCTTGAACAATTCAGCAGGCAGCTCATCAGCGCCAGCAGATTTGTTATTTTTTAGCTTTTTTATCGATTGGTGGTGTCGCTACTTCCCCAGAGGCGACATTGTGTTCGTCATCAACTCCCAGCAGGTTAGAGAAATAGTTTCTCCATTTGTCTAGTGCCACTTTCGGATTTTTGACCAGATTTCCGTGCTCGTCCTTCAATAGTGTGACTCTGGGCTTAAAACCTTCGGTTAGTTGCCTAATCTTTTGGTTGAATTTTCGGGTCTCACTCCTTCCGAACAGCACTTCGACTTCCTCCCTCATGCGCTTTTCCCGCTCATTTTTCTTCCTTCTGAAAAGGCGCTTCTCCTCTCTCCTTTTCTCCCGGTATCGCTCATTAACAGCTCGCGTTGCTCCCGACTTCAGAGTTCTCCTGTAGGCAGCGTCTTTCTCTGCAGTACCACGACTGTTTTCGGGAGTTTTCGGCGAATCCGAGAATCTCCTTGGCAGCTGTACTCATAGAGTGTGAAATATGCTTCCACTGTTCGTCAACACCAGGAGGCCCAGGTGGGGTTTCCCTGAGCAGCTGGATGAGAATGGCGCACATTGAGTTCCCGCAAAAATACCAATTCTGGGACGAGGAATGGAGTAATGTCATTTTCTGTGACGAAGAAAAGTTAAGTCTGAACGGTCCTGACAGTTGCAAGAAATATTTGGCCGATATGCCTCAGGATAGACACACCTGGTAAGATCTTGGCCATGGTGGTGGTATGCTATTAGTTAGGACTGAATTTTGATATTAAGGAAGGAGTCCGACGTGTTTCAAATCGATCAAAATGAACGTCCAAAAGTATGAGGATCTATTAGACGACAAGTTAGTGGAGTTTTTCATTCATTTTTGTGGCGATGATAATGCGTTAATTAACAGTGCAAAGCTGAAAACAAAGTTAATTAATGACAGAAATTTACCAGTTTAAAAGTGACCAGCACTGATTCCCGACCTCAATCCGAATTTAGGACCTCTAGGGTATCCTATTTGCCGAATTGTTCAAGGATTGCCGGCGGTTCGAGACAGCAGAAGCGCTAAAATCGATAATAGAGCAAGAACGGGCAAACATTTACCCTTTCCACCTAAAATCATTGGTTGATTCCATGCCGTTTCTACAAAGTTCAGTATAAATGAATACTTTGAAGTCTATTGATTACACCAGGGAACACAATTTTTTCAGTATATTGAAGGGTTGGTAGTGATTTTAAATGATTTTTGTGTGCTAAGCAAGATTGTGTTTTCAGAAATTGTCCACCACTTCGAGATTTTTAGTAATTTGAGCTTAAAGTTGCTAAAAATGCCTATTTTGGCTTATTTTGGGAACGTTTTTCGGGGAACCCATTCTATTGTTTGGACTCTCTTTGATACCATCGGAAAGTACCACTCCTTAGTTACTAATTCATAGTATTATATTTCTCTATATTCCACAGGATTGAATGACATTGGCGCTATTACCAATCACATGACGGAGGATACACTCAATGTAATGCAATTCTTTTGGATCGCTCACTATGCCTGGGCCATTCCTTTCAAGGTTTGTAATTACTTATGTATATGTTTTCTATTGTTAAGTTGGGAGGCAATTTTGACAATTTACGATCATCTTGTGTGCCATTTGAAACGCTTGCAATAGACTAATTTATATCATTTGACGACTGAATAGTTTTTTTTTGCTTTTGCTCTTGCGGAATGACAATAAATTTCATGGCATTTCATTTAAATTTTATTTGTGCAATTTCTTGCATTTATTTATTTGCATTTGGCATTCAAATGGCATTCGGGAGGCATTGTGCAAATATTTTGTCATAGTTAGGGGTAGAGATTTTTATGTAATTAAGCAAACATGTTAATGGTTAAGCTAAGCTAACACACACACACGCGCATAATTAATTCGTATTAAATGTGTCTGTGTCTGTTTCAGTTTCCTCTCTCTCTCTCTCTCACTCTCTTAGCCACAGCTTGAAATCCGGCATAATTAGCCATGAGTTGTATTTACTTTGGTCGAAACCTGAGCCAGGTCCATGCTGTCTCGCTTCCAGAATGAATTGATTTGTAAATGTTTGGGGCGGTAGCTACGTTGGATCTGGGAGGGATCAGTTAGCATATATGCATATGTATGTATGAATTTGTGTGCGTGTGTGTGCGTTGAGGCAACAGCTGCAATATAATTTACTCGTTTGTATGCAGCTCGAATCGGATTTGGTTACATCCATATACGAATAGTGTAGTCTCATGTTGTTTATGGTGTAAAAAATTAATTAACATTCAAGTTTTCGATTAGAAATACCATATGGGTAAAGGATTGACCTTAATTTGTGTACTTGGTAATAAACTATTACGAAAATATAACCAATTCTGCTAAAACGATTATGACTTATTTGGAATTGATTGAGTTAAGCATTAGCAAATAATGGTAAGCTCACAATATGAATTATTTAAATATTAGAATACAAAGTGACAAAAGTGCATTTAAAATCAAGTAAGAAAGTTGGTCAAGCCCGACTATAACATACTCTGTACCTGTGAAGTGCTGTCCCCGTTGTGACCAATATGATACGATATGCTCCGTCGCTTACACTTAACACTCTGTACTCGATACTAAGCACTTGATACTCATTACTCGTTTAAAAGTACAAAGTTACAAACGTTACAAAGTACTCGATTCAAAATACTCGATACGAAATAATCGATACTAAGTGCTCGATACTGAGTACTCGATATTAAGTACTCGATACTCAGTATTCGATTCAAAGTATTCGATACCGAGCACTTGATTCTAAATACTCGATTCTTAGTACTCGAATCTAAGTACTTGATTTTAAGTACTCGAAACTCAGTACTTGATCTTAGGTACTCGATTCTAAGTATACGACAGTGTTGCCAGAACATAAGGCTTAAAAGTTGCTAGATTTAAAAAAAAGTTGCTAAAAAAAATAGCTAAAAACTAAAACTTAAAAAACTGTTGTTTTCGAACTGAAACCCAAAAGATTCTTGAAAAAAATTAATTTGGAATGAGTTACGAAAACAAAAATACTTTAAATGAGGTTTGCAAACCGCTCTGGAACAATGTTGCCAGAATAAGGGATCCAAAAGCTGATAAGTTTGCGCAGAAAAATTGCTAGAAATAGCTATAAATTGTAAAGGCTAAAAACTGAAAAAAAATTGTTTTTGAGTCTAAAATCCAACAATAACTTAAGGGGCACACCTAGTGTGATGGCCTAAAAAAAAGGTGATTTTTGGGAATTTTTATTAAAAAAACTACTTTATCAATTATTTCAAAATTTTAAGAATATATTTATACATGTTTCAAGAATATACAGTGAAATTTTTGAAGAAAAAAATTAAATATTTTTTAAGTTATAGTCGATCTCCAACGGCGCGAAAAAAAAAAGTTCCTTCACTGCTGCAGTGATTCCGGCCTTCTCCGTGGATGAAATTTAAAAAAAAAAAATTCTCGTTAAACTAGATAATATTGTCTGTACAATGACCTACGATAAAAAAAAAACAAAAATTGACAATATGGCGGCGTGCGTTTAAAAAAAAAGTCGAATTTTACCCCAAAATTTTGGTCGTTTTTGGCCTGCCAAAATTCGATTTTTTATCAAATCAAAAACCGATAGGTCATTGTACGGAGAACTATATAAAGAACATGTATGAAAAATTCGATAGTGATCGGATCATTTGTTTTTGAGTAATCACTGCAGCAAATTCGGAAAATGCTGTTTCGAGAAAAACGCGTTTAAAGATAAAATGATCGTCTCCTAGCTGCCGAGCGGCTGCTCTTTAAATTGCTATAACTCAAAAACTATTTGAGATATCGATTTGAAATTTTAATATGTTATTTTTAAAGGTGTAATCTACCGAAATATGAAAAAAAGAAAAATCGATTTTTTTAAAATTTCACACTAGGTGTGCCCCTTAAAAATTACGGTAATTGTCTAGTATAAATAATTTCGGATCAGAATCAGCAAACTTCAATTTTAATTTAAAAAAAGAAACCATGAATGACCGCCGAAAATTTTTTGCATGATAATTCTTCTTAATTCGCGGTGTATCGGAGGAAACAATTACCCCAATTGGCTTTTCAAGGTGCTAACACTAACAAATTCTTCAAAAAGGACAGAGTCCAGCAATGAGTTCACAATCTCCCTATTTTTTTGGAGTCCGAGCCAAACCAGAATCTAAGTGCATCGAAAGCTGAAAGGCCAAAAAATGCTGATCTCAGTACTGAGATATACGAGGTGTGTTCAAAAAGTATCGCAAATTTTGTGTTTTTTCAAAAATTATTTATTTATTCATGAATATCTATTTTGTCCCCTTCAAAGTAATCCCCATGAGATATTATACACTTGTGCCAACGGTTTTTCCAATCTTCGAAGCACTTCAAAAAATCATTTTTTTTTTATCTTGTTCAGCTCCTCCTTCGATGCCGTCTTTATCTCGTCAAGCGTAGCGTAACGTCGTCCTTTCATGGGCCTCTTCAGTTTAGGTCAGTTTAAGTCACAGGGGGCCAGATCTGGGGAATACGGTGGCTGCGGCATCATTAATGCACCACGCCCCTGCAATCGAAAAAAACTGTCAGCAAAACTTTCACATTCGACCGAACTTGGCGCGCTTTTTTCGGTCTTCATAACCATAAACCCACGATTCGTCACCAGTTATGACCCTCTGGAGCAAATTTGGGTCATCGCGGACAGAGTTTAACATCTCATTAGCAATGTTCATGCGATGCTGTTTTTGGTAGCAGTCGATCAATTTTGGTACGAATTTCGCGGCGACCCGTCTCATGCCCAAATCATTGATAAAAATCAAATGGCACGAGCCAATCGATATGTTTAGGTCCTCAGTAACTTCTCTAACGGTGATTCGACGATTGGCCAATACCATTTTCTCCACTTCATTAATTTTTTCGTCTGTTGTTGAAGTGCTCGGGCGTCCGGCACGCTCTTCGTCGTTCACATCTTCTCGGCCTTCTGAGAACATTTTGTACCACCGATAAACGTTGCTTAGGTCCAAGGTAGCTTCTCCGTATGCCACAGTCAACATTCGGAATGCATCCGCGCACTGAATTTCGTTTTTCACACAAAATTTGATACAGGTTCTTTGATCCATTTTTTTGAATAGGTAAAAATCGAAGACGATCCAAAACACGTGCAAGCAAAGCAGCTGTCAACAATTAAGTGAACATTCAAAATGGCCGAGCTTGTCGGCATAAGTGAGAGACATGAGTACCAACATAACGCCACAGTACCGAATCAGTACTAAAATTAGCGCTGATTTGGAAAAGTTGGTACTAAAAACATGGCTTTCCTTGCTTGATTTTCGGTCATGAATCTAACGCTGGCAATACGATCTTTAATGACTTTCGCTTTTTAGGCATAAATTGAAGTAATAAATTTCATGAGTTGTGAAACTTAACTAAAATCACTTATGAACTAAAACAATTTCTACTGATTATGCCTTAAATTATCACTCGGAAATTTACTTTTAAGACTTTTTACTCAGGGGAACTTCTATAGCAAAGGTTTCAAACCAATTTAATATGCGTTATTTTGCACTTCGTCCTAAGAATATAAAAATTGCTAGAAATCGCTAAACATAAATTTTAAGTTGCTAGATTTATAGCTAATAGCATTTCCGAAAATTAATAATCATTTCCACTTTCAAAAATGCTAGATCTAGCAACTAAATAGCTAAAATGGCAACACTGGTATACGATACGTACCTATGAGTACCTATAAGTATTTTGTAGTTCCTAGAAGTACCTAAAAGTACCTATTGGTTCAGTGCTTCAACCCACCAGCAATGCAGTTCAGTGCTTACTTTTTGCTGGGCCTGTCCTAGGGGGTAACCAATGGTGACCACTTCGCTTTACTTGTAAGTAGTGGAGTAAGTACCGAAAACTGTAGGCTGTAACTGTAAAACTGTAAACTCTGTTTACTTTGCTACGAACGCTGCTTTACCAAGAGGGCACTCCTCTCGTTACCCCTTTACTGCAGTGCTTACTTGTAAAGCGATAAGGTAGCGATTTTCAACAGTAAGTAGTCTATGTAAGAGGTTCAAGTATCTACCGCTACCTCCCGTATTGCAGGGTACCTATAAGTGCCTATAAGTACATTGCAGTACCTAAAAGTACCTATAAGTGCCTATAAGTACCTATAAGTTCCTTAAAGTTCCTATAAGTACCTAAAAGAACCTAAGTACCTAAGTATCTTTACCTGTACCTTAACCAACACCAGCATCAACATCTAAACAACAACACCATAAAATATGCAAAAAAGAGTGACGCGTGATGCGTCACGCGTGACGCTGATATCAAAATGTATCCCTTCTAACATCCTCACTACCGAAATTAAAGATGTTTCACATCAAAAGGATCGACAAATCGATGAAAGCTCTTTTGATTAGCAGAGATCTGCAAGAGTGCCAGTTTTCTAGACTAAAAGTTCATTCGCTGTAAAAGCGTAAATCAGACATACACTCATTGTCGTATTGGTATTTCTGTGACTCAGTGTCTAAGATGCCGACTGCGCCCATGCCCATTACGCATGACACGCTTGTGTTGTTGTTCTACGCAAAGGAATAGCCTGCGCGTATTCATTTTCGCGCCCAAACCCCAAAGCAAAAACAAATCTTATGCGTGCTCATGTTTTGTTGTTGGCGCGCTCTGACCTGCAACAACAACTTCATGTGTGTCTCTATTCTCCCTCTCCTATTTCTCTCGCAAACTCGAACACAACAACAAAATGCTTTTGCGTACGGCCGAAAGCGAGTTGCTTTCCGCGGCACACACACAAAAACAAAAATCGGTTCTCCCTCTCTATCTCATTTTGTTGTTATTGCTTGAAATATATTTGGTGTATGTGTATTGTAAGCTCGTTCTGGGCACCCCTGGTTTACGTCTTCGTTAAGGTTTGTTAGTTTGATTTAATTGCTATACATTCTAGCGCTACAAATATGCCACGTGTAGAGTAACGACTACATACATTTTTTTGCAGTGGTTGCGACACTCAGGTGTGAACAGTATCAAGAGCTTATGCAGTGTACTAGTAGTTACAGTACACTGCTGCAGATCTCTGTTGATCAGTATATTTTCCTAATGCAAGTACCAAAATTATTATTACTCTTTATCTTTAGTAAGGGCTTTTCACCATCCCAATCAATCAGATACTATGTTTATTCTATAAAATTCATGATTTCCCCAATTTTCAAAATCATTTTTGATTTTGTAAATGTAATGTAAAATGGCTTGACACAGCCCGAAAGTGCCAAAGCCAAGCTCCTCTCAATCTTTTGGCTTGTGCGCTTCTAATTTTCTCACAAGAGAAGGGGACCTACAGTTTAACGCCAAATCCGTACGGCAGTTTAAGAAGCTTTTGACGTGGCTAGTTACTACAAAGCTGGCGCCAACAGCAGTGAGAGGAGACCGGGTGTGTAAGTTTATTAAAAAAAAAAAAAAATATTGATTAGATGTTTCGAGGCGGGATCGAACCCACGACCTCTTGCACAGCGGTCGCGCACACTAGCCGCTGAGCCACACCCGGGCCCAGATTTGGTATATGCAGCTTTTGTAAATTCACAAAATGCCTCAGCATTTAAATTTTGTTAAAAAGCGAACTAGTTAATATATCGGTGGGCATCTCTATCGAAGATGATTGGCAAATGGTAAATGGAGCTAATTCAAAGCAAGATTCCACAATTTTCAAACATTTTGAGGGTTTTGGCGCCCAAGCTAATGTGCATATCAACTTGATAATGGAGTGCCCTCTGTACTCTCCTGGCCTTAAAATTATCGGTAACGGGGATGGATTTCGCTAATGAGTAATACGGCCCCGTTCCGAATTCCGCTTCGGTTTTCGTGTAAACGTTGGTTTTTCTAATTTAAGATTTAGAATTTTATATGGAGGGTGACATGCATAACTACGGTTAATAGATTAGGTTTGAGGAGAGTCGGAATTGTTGCAGCAGTTAAAACCGATTGCTTTATGCCAAGTGGATTCAAATTTCTCTTACTTTTCTTATAGAATTTAACAATATAAGGAGTTTATTATTCTATAAAGTGTGTTTGATTAATCGAGAGTGTATATCGACAAACCGATCTCTTTTTTTCGGTATTTGGTTTGGTTGAGCATTTTGGAAAGTTCAGAGGATCGTTTTTGCAGTTCGGTGTGGTGAATTAGTTTGGTTTGGTGCCAAGCCGGAGTGCATCGCTTCTATTAATACTGTTTGTCCTTCTATTTTACCCTATTAACCCCTATAAAAATCTGTTAAGCAGCCTTTACAATTGTCATATATCTTTAAAGAGATTCTCTGACGATAATGAAATTGCAGGGCTCGCAAAAAACTCTCAGCACTTTCAACTTTTCGACGTGAATACGGACGCTACGAAAACAGGGAGCGAAAGACAGTTTTTTTCTGTTTTTGCTCAATTCTGTTGCGCTCAGAGCAAAGACCGCTTTTTTCGTTCCTGTTTCTCTCCTGCTCTCACTGACACTTTTGCCGAGGGCATACTTTCGAAGTGTTTTTATACTCAGTACAAGAGGTACACAGAGTATATTAAGTTTGTGCAAAAGTGTCCGTCTGTCTGTACGTATGAACAAACAGTTCTCAGAGATGGTAAGAGATAGAGGTTTGACATGTATGGAACATATGCTTCTTATACTTGCAGGCAGATCAAGTTTATTTTAAATTTTGGCTACCGTGAGCGCTCACTCAAAAGAGTTGCTGTCGGATGACTGACTCGTTTGTATTGCTCAACCGAAAACACGTAACAGAAAATACATGAGGTACGAGAAAAAGTGTTCCGCTTAGTGAGAGACCGCTTGTGCTGCATTTGTTTCTGTTTTGCGCTCAGGCTGGTCGAATTGGAAAAAGTGTAAGGAGTTTTTTGCGAGCTATTTGCAATAGCAAAGAAAATATCTCTAAATATTTAAAAAAATTTGCCTTCTTTGATGAAATAGAACAAGTTTTATTTCATAAAGTTTCTTTTTAGAGAAATTTAAATTGCGAATTTAGAAAAATTTGATAATATTCGATTTATAATCTTTTGCAGATAACCGTGGTCATATATTTGCTATATCTGAAGCTGGGCATAAGTGCGGTGATTGGTGCAATTGTGTGTATACTGATTATGACCCCGTTGCAGTTTCTCATTGGAAATGCCATGTCAAAGAATGCTGAAGTTATAGCGGTAAGTGAAGTTCAAGTAGTTGGGTTTAATTAATATCAAAACAATTACATATATACCAAATGTTAAGGATACGACAGGTCTATCTCGAATTTGTTGGAAGCTATTTGATTTTCAGTTTTTGCTTGCCATTTGCCTGCTTCAACATTTCGCATTGCAAGTTGAAATTTTGCGTTCGGGTTTGTTGGTTTTCTCTCTCTCTCTTCCTCTCTATCTATCTATCTATCTCCTTCTAGGGCCATGGCCGAGTTCGAGTAGTTGATGCTGTTGATGTTGTGTGTGGCGGCTCATTAAAAGTTTCCTGTTAACAGATTTGTGGTCAATTTAAAGTTATTGTTGACTGGTGGACGACTTGAGTTAATTGAATTTCGGTTTGGCATTGGCCAATTGTCCTTGGAATAGCTGTTAAGTTGTTCGCTTGGCTCTTGTGGAGCAATTTATAAGCAATGTGGGTTAGTTTTGGTTGACATTCTTCTTAGTTGGCGTACTGGGGATTCTTTTTTAACCACTTAAACAAAGACACTCTGAAATTAGAAATAACTAATATGGAACCCATAAAGCTGATCATCCCAGTAATTTAGCAAGACGAGGTGCTGCAATATTAGTTAAAACTCGGCTTTCATACTTTGAACTAACGCCCGTTAGACAGCATAAGTTGCAGATGGCCTCAATTCAAATTGTCACCAGCTTGGGAGAACTGAATATTTCATCCATGTACCTTCCCCCTGCTCATCCCTGGTCAATATTAGACTTTGAAAATTTATTCCACAGCCTTGGTAACAAATTTCTTCTTGGCGGTGACTTCAGTGCGAAACACAGATTCTGGGGAAATTATAGAAGAGACGAGAGAGGAACTTTCCTTCATGATGCATTAGTTTCCACCACTGCCCAGATACTAGCAACAGGGGAGGCGACACATTTTCCATACGCACTTAGAAGTACGCCCAGCGCCATTGATTTTTTTATATACAATGGGCTTAGAACTGAAGACCTAGATATTCACACAGATTATGCTTTATCATCGGATCACCTTCCCTTAGTTGTCGAGTTAGCAGGTATCCCTAAAGATAAGGCAATAAAAAATCGGCTGCTACCCACAGGAACTGATCTGGACAGTTTTAGGAGGGACCTTGAGCGTACCATTGACTTGAATCTTGAGATCGTGCTACCAGAAGACTTAGAAGATGCGTATGCATGCTGCAGCCTTAAATGCGCGTCCTAGAAGTTCATCTGCTGCTGGTTCCAGATACACTAGTAACCTACCTCCTGCGCTGGACACTTTGATACTAATTAAGGGACGGCTCCGCAGACAGTACGTTCGTACAGCTGACCCTAATGTGGATAGAGTATATCCAAGATTGGCTAATCGAGTTAAGAAGCTCTTAAACAAGCATAAAGAAGAAGCTACTGACCGCAATCTTGAGAACGTAACTCCAGATTTAAGCACCAACTACGCACTTTGGGCGCTTACAAGGCGGTACAAAAAGCAACCAGTTCCTAAATTTCCCATTAGGAAGGCTGCCGGGACTTGGGCCAAGTCACCGCAAGAGCGTGCGGAAGAATTTGCCTTGAACCTTGAGGATAGGTTAAAGCCATTTTACTTTACATGAAATAGTCATAGAAATCGCGTCAATAATATCATTGACATCCCTGGTCAACTTGCGCTACCATCTCCCCCCATTAAGCTTGAGGAGGTCAAAGAACAAATTAAGGTTATAAACAGTAAGAAGGTTCCAGGTGAGGATGGCTTGGACAATAGAGTCTTAAAAGATTCTGGTCCTTATGTTTAATGCTGCCTTGCGGTTAAGCTACTTCCCTAAGTGCTGGAAGAAAGCCCAAATCGTGATGATTCACAAGCCTGGGAAGAGTCCCTCGGAGGTGGAGCCATACCGTCCTATTAGACATTTGTCCTCAGTGTCAAAAATTTTTGAAAGATGCCTGCTAAGTCGAATATTGGCACTGAACGAAGTCAGATGTAGGATCCCCCCTTCCAGTTTGGCTTTAGGAAGTCGCATGGCACACCGGAACAATTAAATCGTGTTGTCAATTTTATTATTGATGGTTATCAAGCTAAGGAATACGTGGTGGCAGTATTTGTAGACGTAAAACAGGCTTTTGATAGAGTGTGGCACGATATCCTTCTATGCTTCCTCCTTAACTCTTCGAACTTGTGCTAAGTTTCCTCATTGAGAGAGCTTTCACTGTGATTCTTGACGGAGCTAAATCTAGTGTAAGGTCTATAAGAGCAGGTGTTCCTCAGGGGAGTGTACTCGGACCTACTCTTTACACCCTATTTACAATGTATATGCCAACAGGAGATACTGTTCCCATTGAGAACCCTTAAGATCTACTCCTGGCTACCTTTGCGGACGACTCGGTCTTTATGGCAAGAGACTCCTGCAATTATAGTGCTACAGATATCATCCAACAATATTTATTCCGTTTTGGCAGTTGGGCTAAGCGTTGGAACATAGCCTTGAATCTGGCCAATTGTGTAAGTGTTACTTTACGCCGTGACATCTGCCCAGGTGTATTTTTGTATAACGAATTACTCCCGCATAAGTCAGGACACAAATATTTGGGAGTTTACTTGGATAAGAGGTTGACTTTTAGCACACACATCAACCAGCTTACCAAGTCCTTCTATGCTAGAGTAGACAAACTTTGCTGTCTGCTAAACAGCATAAATAAGTTGTCACTGAAGAAGAAAGTCCATATGTACAATATTTGCTCCTGCCTGGAGATATGGGCTCCAAATTTTTGGCATAGCAGCAAAATCCCATCTAAACAAGGTGCGAGTCTTGCAGGCGAAAATATTCCGTAAAATATCTGGAACGCATTGGTACACTCAGAAAAAAATTCGCCCTGAATTTTAGAAAATCGCCCTATTTTAAAATTTGCCCTAGTATTTAGAAAAATTTTCTAATAAACAGAAAAAGTTTTCTAAAAATAAGAAAAATATGCCATAAAAAAATTTTTTTAGAAAAAACTTTTCTAAAAACAAGAAAAGGCCAGATTTGTCTGATAATTAGGCCGAATTTTTCTAAAGTCTTTTTCTTAATTTCTTAAAAACAGAAAAATTTTCTGGAACTAATTTTCTTGAAAATATGGCGATAGTAGCGATTGCTTTTAGAAAAAAGGCGTTAGATTTCAGAAATTTTTGCTCCAGTGCAAAAATATAAGTAGCCCATTCAGACGTGCAACTTCAACGCTGTGAAATAGCCTAACCGTCTAAGCGGCCGCCGTCGTTGCGCGCGACAAAGGTCTTTTGGGTTCTAATCCCAGTCAAGGCCTATAAAAATTAATAAACCTATTTTTGGGTGTTTTTTTAAAAATTTTTTTTTATTTTTGAGTTTGTTAACATTGTCTATATTTTTATAATATTTTACAATGCGTTTTGGTCCCAAACTCGATATTTTTCGTAATTACGCAAAATGCTCACATGTGGTTATGAGCTCGGGTGATCTGCGACAATAAAAATGAAGTCTCATTCCCCTGGTCACCTGGTGGTGGATCTGATTTGTGAGCATTCTGCGATAGTCTCGGAGGTGGCCATTGGGGTGGACCTGGACCCGGTGGTGGACCTGAACCGGTGGTCTTAAACAATTTTTTCTGCTTTTAAGAAAATACCTTTCTATTATTAAGAAAAACTAGTCTCTATATTAGAAAAAAAATTTATTTTTTTAAGAAAATAGTTTCTATGATTCAGAAAGAGATTCTAGTTCTAAGAAAAGTAGCCCTTTGGTTAAGAAAAGCTTCCCATAATATTTAGAAATTATTTTTCTGTGAGTCGCCTTAGGACGGATTTCAAAGGCGAATTTCTAATTTTAAGGGTTAATTTGGGACATTTTTTTTATGAGTGTATATGCGTACTCGGAGAATAGAAGAAGAATTAAATGTCCCGAAAATAGGTGATACTATTAATAAACAGGCTGCTGACCGACTAAGGGGTCATCCGAACAGACTTGCCAGACTATTGTTGAGAAGACGAAGGAGGAGAGGCGTTATTATAAGAAGACGCCTAAAGAGGTTACAAATTTATGACCTCCCAAGGAGATGTATCCAATGAGTTTTGAATAATTTGTTACTTACTGATGATTATATTTAGTGGACTTAGAACTTAAAATTTCTTATTCCAGTTTTAAAACTCAGTGCTACACTTATTCTTTTAATTAATAATTTTACTCACTCCCTTGTAACACCTACCTGAACAGCGCTTAGCACTACTTTTTTTATACTTTAAGTAAGTTTTATGGATTATTTATGTAACAATTCAATGTAAGTTGCTCCACAGTAACAATAAAATTCAAAATACAAAACCTCCGACAAAAAAAAAAAAATATGAGTATCAAAAGGTCCAAAGTCGGTAAAATGGTTTTCTGCCAATGTCTTGGAAACAGAAACTAATTTATGACTTTGACCTTCCAACTCGTATTCAGCATGGGTTTGTCTTCAGAAATTAGTTAAAGATGCTCGGAATACTCACAAAAGGCCCCATTTTATCAGTATATTTTGATCATTAGACAAGAATATAATAACTCTTAAGTATCAGTGCTTTCAAAAGTAATTTAATTTCAAATATTCAAATGTTAATCTGCACATTTCTTTATATTTAAAAATCAATTTACATTATCTTTCAGAAATACACCGATGAGAGATTAAAGAAAATACACGACACATTGGTAGGCATTAAAATCATCAAACTTAATGCCTGGGATGAAGTGTTTCTAAAAAAAATACAAGGAGCTCGCAAAAAAGAACTCAAGTATCTCAATAAGGACGCCTTGTACTGGACATTGATGAGTAAGTTTCGTCTCAAATAACCAAATGGAAAACTTTTATTGACTATGTCATTCTCTCCCATTAGCCATACTAACTCACATTTCCACTGTACTGATCACCTTCGTTACTCTGGCCGTTTATGTTTGCCTGCCACGCGAGGAGTCGCATTTGGACTTTAATGCCAGTCGTTTATTTTCGGCTTTGGCTTTATTTCAACAGCTGACAGTTCCCCTGTTGATCTTCCCCATTACCGTGCCCATTATTATAGCGGCGCGAGTTTCTACACGTCGATTGGAACGATTTTTTCAAGCCCATGAGATACAGAAACAATTTGAGGGTATACGGAATATGGCACGCATATTGAGTAAAAGCGACGCTTCACTGGATATGTATGAGACGCAGGAAAAGTCCAATTTGACCATGCGGACTGCTCAGGCAGAGAATAAGTTGAATGAGCAGCGTTTGGCGTTGCGGATTCGCATACCCGATCAGCAGGCAGCTACAGAACCGGCTCCTTTAGCCCAATCCGAGCCCATTACACCACTATTGCAGTCCAATGGAGAGCCGGCGGAGGACAAAACTCTGGTTTCATTTGCTCATCATAAATTAGTGCAACAGCGTCGCGAATTACTCCGCAATACGCCATATGTGGCCATAAGACCACCTAAGCACAGCGGATTTCCGACCGAGAGACCACTTGAGTTTTCAGTATTACGTGCCCGAAACACAGATAGTTGGCGACGCGATTCGCTTTTACTTAAAATGTCCGATGACATTGCCGTCTCGATCAACGATGGACGCTTCAAATGGGAACCACAGCTACATGTACCAGAGATGGCCATACCCAAGGGCAAGCTAACAATGATTGTGGGCAAAAATGGCAGTGGCAAGACATCACTATTGTCAGCTCTGCTCATGGAGATGCCACTGGTGGCTGGAAATATGTTTTGGCACAAGTGAGTACATTTTTAGCTTTAAGTAGGGGAAGATGGGGTGCTAACCTAACTTTTGAAAAGCAACCGATCAGTCAATACGTGCTTTAAGTTTGTGAGCCAGAATGCGAGTTTTTTTTCAAATTCAAAGTATTTTTTTTTTATTCTCACTTGTGAATATTACTCAAAGATTCTTTCCGGAATCCTAATGCTCAATTAACACGACCTGATTGCTCAGCTGAGTTTATCAGACCTGAGTGTCATAAAACTCAGCTGAGCAACTTAGTTCATCATTTGCACATGTCTGAGAATCTTAGTTGACTCAGTTGGAAAACCAATGGTTCATTGAGCGCTCTGCTTTGCGGATACTTCAATTTGAACCGGTTCTATTAAACCTGATACCTCATCTGAGTAGGCTCAGACTCCTGTTTATACGGGCTGACATACTCAGATACAAAACTCACCTGAGAGATTAGGACGTGTAAATTGGGCTTAAATGTAAGTATGAAAGAAATATATTTGGTCAAATGGCTTTTTGACCAAAATATGAATTAAAAAAAAAATATTTTGTCTTGGTTAGGTGGCGTCACCCAAAAAAAGTGATATCTGGGGTGTTGTGAGCCAATGTGTATTGTGTGCGTTTTTGACTTACGAAAATGATGTTGCAATGATACGCAAAAAGGCAGAAGAAAATCGTTCCAAAGAGGACAAAAAAAAATCATTAAAAAAGAAATACAAACAATATAATAACCTCCTGCAAAACGTGCTCGTAAATAGAAGAAAACAAGTCGGATGCCGACTTTTCATTGATATTTTTTAATTCAGAATATGAGAAAAATTATTACTTTTTGATTTAATTGCTTAAAAACAACAATTTTAAACTTTTAAACTGGTGGCTCATAACACACCACAAATTTTCGAAAATGCAATGAAAAACCCCAAAGTCTTATTAATCAAGTAAGGGAGCTGTAATCGAGTGCCCCGACTACAAAATACCCTGTTCCCTTGATTTCGTGTTTTTTCCTTTACATACACACACACACTCACACATACACACACTCCAACATACACACAAACGCATGGCATACGGCCGCGCGCGATAACTGACAATGCAAGACCCCTCTCTCTCCCACAATCAAAATTGATTCGTATGTAGCTTCGGTGTTTTTTGTCCGATCTTATTGATCTCTTCAGACTAGATAAATGATGGGACTTACATTTTATATATAAAGTCTCGAGAGCCTAACTTAATTGTAACTCTGACAGTTTTTTGCGCTTAAAAGGGGGAGGGGGAGGAATTTTCCAAATCTGAAACAAACTCGATTTGAATCTGGTATACACCTACCTACATGTATAAATTTGTGGCACCATCTCTTATAGTCTCTGAGATCGACGCGTTCATACGGACAGACGGACGGACGGACAGACGGACGGACGAAAGGACAGACGGACGGACGGACAGACGGACATGGCTAAATCGACTCGACTGTTAGTGCTGATCAAAAATATATATACTTTATAGGGTCGCAAATGCTTCCTTCTTCCTGTTACATACTTTTGCACAACTTCATGATCCCCCTTTTCCCATTTTTAATGGCAACAGGGTATAAAAACCAATAGTGAGCAAAATTAATTTCATTTTTATACTCTGTACCAGAGGTAAACAGAGTATATTAAGCTTGTGCCAAAGTGTCCGTTTTTCCGACTGTCTGTCCGTATGAACAAACCGATCTCAGAGATGGTGAGAGATAGAGCTGTGACATATATGGAACATATGTTTCTTTTACTTGCAGGCAGATCAAATTTATTTTGTATTTTGGCCACGCCCTCTCCCGCCCCCGCAATATCGAAAAACGTCATATCTCCCACAGTTTTTTAGATAGAAGATTCGAACCTTCTGGATGAACGATATTTGAGTTATAAGGAAAACAAAAAATTATGGGCTGCACCGGTCGCACTTCACAGGTACAGAGTATGCTATAGTGGGGCCTGACCGACTTTCTTTCTTCATTTTTAACTAAAATATAAAATTTACAAATAAAAAAAGTATTGATTTTTGCCGAAGCTATGATCGAAAAACAAAGTAATGATCACATCAACCCCCTCTTCCCCTATAAAACAAGATAAGACCAGTTGGTTTTTTTCGGTTTCGACAAATGTACAGCGTATTTATACCAAAAGACTTCGTGCAAAGTTTGGTGAGGATAGCTTTAAAACTGACGGAGAAGATAGTATAGAAACAGACGGACAGACGGACAAGGCTAAAACATCTCAGCTCATCATGCTGAGAATATATATACTTCATGTGGTTGGAGATGCTTCCTTCTTTGCGTTACAAACATCCGGACAATTTTTTAAAACCCTCTGCAAGGGTATAAAAATAGGGGAAAGTTAACTTTGGCTCGGCCGAAGTTTTGTACACCCTTGCAGTTTGTTTTCTAAATAAGACTACTTTTCGGAGCTTACTTTTCTAAGGGAGTTATACTACATAGATGTTCGATTTCGACCAAACTTTATATACTTCCATTAAAGTCAAAAAAGTTTTTCTCACAAGATGACTATAGCATATAGCTATAGCATATAGGAACGATCGATCGAAAAACTAGTTCTAGTGAGAAAAACTTTTTTTGTTTTTAATGAAAACGTCCTTATCATTGGCATACACTTATTTTATATACCTTTACACAATTCTACAAAGTTTGGTTGAAATCGGATGACTATTTCATATAGCTGCCATAGGAACGATCGGTCGAAAAAGAAGTTCTAGTGAGAAAAACTTTTTTGTTTTAATTGGGATCGCCTCCAAATTTCGGAATAAACAGTGTATTATTCTTTTCCATGATTTCATCAAGTTTGGTCGAAATCAGACATCTTTATAAATAGTATAGATCCCATAGAAAAGTAAGGTCCGAAAAGAAGTCTTAGTTAGGTAGGGTATACAAAACTTCGGCCGAGCCAAAGTTAACTTCTCCTATTTTTTATTTATAAAACACCAGTTTTTTTCATTTAGGGTCGATTTATCATCTTATAAATAGGTGCTAGGTGTCAGATAAACTTATAATTAACTCTGCTATTTGTAAGTTTATGTGATTGATAGCTCTATGTATAAGTATATACTATTTTACGAAAATAAAGTTGTAAATAGCTGAACTGAAACATCAATTGGCCGATAAGTTTTCAGTATAAATTTGAAATATAAATTCGTGTTTTTAAACTTTGACCTTTTTGTCTATTTGAGGTAGGAAATTATTAAAAACAAAGTTGCAACTTGTAGTTTGGTTAACAAAAAATTTTGGTTGCATGTTGCACAAACAAAGTGATCCAAGCAAAGTGTGTTTCAAGTTTGTTTGTTATAATTTGAAAATGTAAAACTTATTACAATGTAGCCCGTCCTTTAATAAAATCATGGCTTTTTCGTGTACACAATTGGGCTTCTCTTGTAAACAAATTGGTTATTTATTATTGAGTAAAGAAATCAAAATCAAATCAGTTGCATGCAATGAATTCACTTTTCAACATACTTTTAGAAGCAATAACTCTGTACATAAAGCCCATTGTAACTGATTTGCATATAAAATGCACATTATGGCAATGCATTTTAATGGCAGCCCAAAAGTAGGCAATGGCATTCCCTAACAAAACGTAAACTGGGGAATTGAAATGTGAAATGTTACACACGCACACCACACATAAAGTATAAGAAAATTTATTGAAAACGCTTCAGCTGCTGCGTGGGTGAAACAGGAGGCGGAAAAGAGTAAAGGAAATCGAGAAATGGAGAAGGAGACGTTTATTGCATTTTATTTATGGCTGAGTTGAAGGCCAAGAAAACTTGCAGGCACCCGCTTTTTGTATGCTTTACCAAATTGGCAGCCCAACCCGCACACACACACACACACACACACATACACACTCACAAGCGAAATTGCAAAACTTTAATTAAATGCTATAGACAGAGAAAAGGAGAGGCACACGTGCCTAGGCTCCCATTGTTTTTCTATTATACTTTGAACATTTTTGGCCAACTTGCCATTTGGATTTTATGGATATGTGAATGCAATTAAAGTTTTGCCCACCAGCGTAACCTTGAAAATTCAATTCAAAAAGTATTTTTCCTCTGAAAGGACTACATCGCGCCAGGGGCGCCTAGAATTATGCAATTAAAAGTGGTAAATGAGCAAACAACCCAAGGTGAACAGCTGGCACAGTGGAACGAGGGCAGCTGCTGTTGACACAACTGAAAATGGGCACATAAATAACTAAAAATATTTACATGAGAAGGCGTATGGCTGCTGCTGCTGCTTTTGTTGCTGCTCCTGCTCCTGCTCCTGCTGTTGTGGACAGACAACAAAACGTGCGTAATCTGGCACAACAGCCAACTGGCAACTGCTAGGCAAAAGCACACATTCAAGATGAGAAAACCTTGTTAATAATAGAAAACTTCTATCAAACTAATACAATAAAAAAAGGCACATACTTTAAGCTTTAAATTAAATGCAGACAATTTGTGTTTCTATTGCAAGTTCAATTGCATTTACCAGGCAACCATTTCTAGGCTTTTTTCTGCCTAATGAATGAAACCTTTTTTATACCCTTGCAAAGGGTAACGCATTTAAGGAAGCATCTCTGACCACATAAAGTATATATATTCTTGATCAGCATGACGAGCTGAGTTGATTTAGCTTTGTCCGTCTGTCCGTCTGTCTGTTTCTATGCTATCTCCTCCGTCAGTTTTAAAGCTATCCTCACCAAACTTTGCACGAAGTCTTTTGGTACATATAGGCTGCACATTTGTCGGAACCGGCTGGATCGGATGACTATAGCATATAGCTGCCATAAGAACGATCGGTCGAAAAACTAGTCTTAGTGAGAAAAACTTTTTTGTTTTTAATGGAAATGCCTCCAAAATACGTATTTCTTAGTTTACTATCCTTAACCATGATTTCACTAAGTTTGGTTGAAATCGGATGACTATAGCATATAGCTCCCATAGGAACGATCGGACGAAAAACTAGTTCTAGTGATAAAAACGTCCTTATCATTGGCATTCACTTATTTTATATACTTTTACACAGTTCTACAAAGCTTGGTCGAAATCGGATGACTATAGCATAAAGCTCCCATAGGAACGAACGGTCGAAAAACTAGTTCGAGTGAGGAAAACTTTTTGTTCTTAATGAAAAGTCCTTTTTATTGGCATATTCTTGTTTTATATACTTAAACACATTTCTACAAAGTTTTATCAAAATCGGAAGACTATAGCATATAGTTGCAGGATGAATGATCGGTCGAAAAATCAGTTCTAGTGAAAACAACTTTTTAGTTTTAAATGGGATCGCCCCCAAATTTCGTAATTAACAGTGTATTGTGCTTTTCCAAGATTTCACCAAGTTTGGTCGAAATCAGACATGTATATAGTATAGATCCTATAGAAAAGTAAGGTCCAAAAAGAAGTCTTAGTTAGAAAAACTTTTTTGTTTTCAATGGAAGCTGCAAGGGTATACAAAACTTCGGCCGAGCCGAAGTTAACTTTCCCCTATTTTTTTTTTATTAATTTACTAATTAACTAGATGGCCCGGCGGACTTCGTACCGCCTAAGTATACATAACTGTAGTGAGTTAACTTAATAAAATGAGTACAAAATTTCAATAGTTTGAAAAGATGTCTGCTTTGATAAAGCACTTAGGTTAATACTTTTTATTGAAAAACTTTGTGATATATATCACTGATATACAACATTTCTAGTTTTTTTTATCAGGAGCAAAAATAAATAGAGAAGAGGGTTTGCCGACACGTGAACATGACACGTACAATTGACCATGAGAAAATCATGCATTTTCCAAATTCAGGCCACAAACATTTAAGGACTGGCCTTGTGATATGTTAATCGTCATGGCGAATGCAAGGCGAATTAAAAATTGAATTCGATTTGGATGGCACATTGCAAAATTGAAGCTATTCATAAAAATTATTAAATTTTTTTTATTAAAAATAATTTTTAAGGGAATGTAAAATTGTGAAAAGTATCTAAATACAATAAACAATGGTACAAAATTAACTGTAAGCCATTAATTTGACGCGGTTATGTACAAAATCGCATTTACTTTTGAATTAATCGGCTCCAAGCCATGTGAATTCAAATCGAGTAAATCTATCGAACTGTGAAAACCGGACCAGGTAATCAAATCGAATTCGAGCAAATTTAGTGAAAGTGAAAACCGAAGCAGGCCTGATAGTCTGAAAAGTAGTCTTAGTAAGAAGAACTTTTTTGTTTTCCATGGAAATGTCCTCAAAATTGGCATGTATTTGTTTTATTTGCTCCCACACGATTCTACAAAGTTTGGTCAAAATCGGATGACTATAGCATATAGCTGCAGTATAAATGATCGGTTGAAAAAAAAGTTCTAGTGAGAAACCGAGCTATTCAGAAAAAAGCACTAATTAGGGTACTCCAACAGACCAAATCTAGGGCTCTTTTAAAGAAAAGTTACCTTGGGCAAGACCAACTTGGTTCAACGAAATGTTCGTCGTTAGTGGAGGTGTTTGACACAAAAATCTGCCCCGAACACCGCCTACACTAACGACGAACATTTCGTCGAACCGAACCAATTCAACGAACAAATTCGTGTGTGGATGGCCTACTTTAGCAAGCTGCAGGGTTGCTAATGCAATCATGTCGAACGCTTGGCACTGAATTTTATGAATGAACCAGTTCCTATGCACTGATTCGTTTCATGCGAAACGGTAAACGCAACCAAATTTCTACAAATTCAAATTCAACAAGAATCGACCTTTACAAAGTCAAAGCTACGCAAATTATTCTCCCAGTAACTTTACATAAAATATTTCAAGACGGACTTAGATGAAGCATTCAAGACTTTAAAATTTGTTTTTTAAATAAGAAAAAATAGGGGAAAGTTAACTTCGGCTCGATTTGTATACCCTTGCAGTTTGTTTTTCTAAATAAGACTACTTTTCGGACCTTACTTTTATATGGGAGCTATACTATATAGATGTCCGATTTCGACCAAGTTTGGTGAAATCATGGAAAAGCATAACCAACTAATATGTACATTTTTTTAAGGCGATTACACTTAAAACAAAAAAGTTTTTCTCACTAGAACTTCTTTTTCGACCGATCATTCATATTGCAGCTGTAAGCTATAGTCATCCGATTTTGACAACACTTTGTAGAATTGTGTAAAAGTATTAAAAATAAATATTTGCTAACATAAGAAACGTTTTCATTAAAAACTAAAAAGCTTTTCTCTCAAGAACTAGTTTTTCGACCGATCGTTCCTATGGCAGCTATATGCTATGCTCATCCGATTTTGAGCAAACTTTGTAGAATCGTGTAGGAGCTTTTAAAACAAATACATGCTAGTTTTAAGGACATTTCTATGAAAACAAAAAAGTTTTTCTAACTAAGACTACTTTTCAGACTTCTTTTCAATGAAAGCTATAATACCATGTACGAGTATAGATGTCCGACTTCGACCAAATTTGGTGGAATCATGGAAAAGCATAGTAAACTAAGAAATACGAAGTTTGGAGACGTTTCCTATGAAAACAAAAAGGCTTTTCTCACTAAAACTAGTTTTTCGACTGATCGTTCCTATGACAGCTATACGCTATAGTCATCTGATCAGGCCGGTTCCGAAGAATGTGCAGCGTATTTGTACCAAAAGACTTTGTGCAAAGTTTGGTGAGGACAGCTTTAAAACTGGCGGAGGAGATAGCATAGAAACAGACGGACGGACTGACAGACAGGGCTAAATCAACTAAGCTCGTCATGTTGATCAAGAACATATACACATTATGTGGACTGAGATGCTTCCTTCTACGCGTTACAAACAAGGGTATGAAAAGCGTAATACGTTTATTTTTATACTCAGTACCAAAGGTACATAGAGTATAATAAGTTTGTGCAAAAGTATGTAACAGCCAAAAGGACGCATCTCCGACCCCATAAAGTATATAAACTCTTGATCAGCATCAACAGCCAAGTTGATATAGCCATGTCCGTCTGTCCGTCTGTCTGTCCGTATAAACGCACTGATCTCAGAGATGGTAAGAGATAGAGGTTTGACATGTATGGGACTTATGCTTCTTATACCTGCAGGCAGATAAAGTTTATTTATAATTTTTGCCACGCCCTCTCCCGCCCCCGCAAATTGGAAAAAACGTAATATCTCCCACAGTTTTATAGATAGAAGGTTCGTTCCTTTTGGACATATTTAGTAATCAGGATTATTTTTCGATCCGCCAAAAGAATGGTAAAGATCGAATGAACGGTAGTAAGGATATGAGCAAACGAAAATTCATTATATCTGGGCTGCTCCTGCAGCAAACACTTACATACTTATGTATGTAGATGTATGTATATATGAGCAACGACTACACAGCAAAGTGATAGCCAACAATATTTTAGGACAAATTGTTATTCAACGATTCGTATTGGATCGTTGTGGGTGTGATGACCCCGCCCAGCGAAAAATTTCACCTTTTAAATAATTTAAACCTGCAAATATATATTGTCTGAGTAATTTCAACAACGAAATCCTATACAAAACCTAACAGCTATGGCTATCTCATTAGATCCAATTGGATTCTTGCAGCTAACTGGGACGCTTTCGTTTTCCCCCTCCCTTTCCCACATACACAATATTGAGAGAGAGAAATTAGAGATGGTCGCGGGACAAATATATCGCCCGATACCCATCTGACTACTAAGACGAGGATTGTTTAAATTGCAAATAATATAAAATTAGTCTAGTTCTTTAATTCTAACATAATATCAAGCAATCACAATGATGTTAAGTCATTCTGGTCTCTCCGGAGTCCCGCGTAGTTCATTAGTGCAATTAGTGCAAAGGTTTACTTTATTGCAAAGGTTTATTTTTGGTCTGCGGCGCATGCCATTCCTCTCTCTCCCTCTCTCTCCTAATTATACTCTGTACCGAAGGTACATAGAGTATAATAAGTTTGTGCAAAAGTATGTAACAGCACCTTAAATGATAAGTATTTAAGCAACTCAAGTCGACTCGTAGGTCTTTATTCCTATATCGACCCCATTGCTATTGCAATGGCCTCCTCGTGGTGTTCCCTGGATACCGATTTTATATAATATAATCGGGAGCAAATGCGAGCGGCGACCCCAACTGGTACAGAGTATAATATAGTCGGGCTTGACCGAGTTCTTCCTTGTTAATATTAAACCATTTTTAAGGATCTTTCAATATTCATAAACTATTATTGACTACAAAAACAAGAATCAGTCGAGGAAGACCTAAACACACTCACATCTGTATTATACATCGAAGTTTAACAGAAATCGTAATCCATTTACATGCGGTCCTTTAAGCAATTATAGTAAATTAAATTAATTGTCGACACCCACAGAGTCCAACATATTAAATCTTGTTGGCAGCAATTTCCATGCAAAGCACCTGCAATGATTTGTCATATTACCATGATTTGGTTGCATATTTGCGGTTAAACAATTTCGCGGTCGTCAAGAAAACCAATCACTTTATCTGCAAGCTCACGCAGGAGACTTAATTATTGTACCCCAGGGCGTGCGTGTGTTGCATGTGTGTCTGTGTAAGTGTGTTTGTGTTTAATATGGTGTCTAGATTGCGGTTTATGCGCCCAGCGGTGAGCACCGCAGTGAAAGTTATCATCTAAGCCTCTTAACTAAATTGCAGCTAATTAATTAAAGTCACTCGCATTTGCGACAATTAGCAACGTTATGTAAAAGCGAATGCTTTCACATGTGTTATGGGGTATATTACACATGATTTGTATATATGCGTGCCGCTGTGTGTGTTTGAATAGGAGTCTGCAGCTTAAATTAGGCCAACAGTTTGTAGTTTAAAAGCATTTTAGATAATCGCTGCTTAATAGTTTATTGGAATTTTGAAAGCAGCTTTAAAACTGATGGACGTTAAAAAGTCTAATACTCATACTCTCTTGGCTGGAATTGTAACCAAAGCTAGAGAATCGTTCTTATAACTAATATATTTACATCTGGCGAAGGTGACGGCTGCGTAAAACATTGATGCCTTTTTGTTTATAAATGTTCTTATTGCTGGGATGCAAACTTAACAATTATTTTAAATCCAAGTCTTGAAACACCTTAGAACTTAAATGCCAGCTTGAATCCAAAGAGGGTTTTTTCAGTGTATAGATTTTTCAATGTTACGGCAGTAGCGTTTTTAATCAGTTTTCAATTGACATTTTTATCAACTGGCTTTACTGCAAATAGTTTCAGGAGATTGTTACTAAACGGATTCAATTCCAAATTAGGGACTGGCTTTGACTCCATTTACGTTTATTCGAAGCTTAGTGCAATACTTAAGTTATCCGCTTAAGTATTGTTGTGTGTGTCATTTCCCTTCAGTTCCAAAGGCACTATCACCCAAATTTCGCTAGCGAATTACTAGTGAATTCGACGCTAGTTATTCGCTAGAATCTAAGTTATCCGGGCTGTAGTGGGTACGTGCTTAAAAGCAAATCGAAGAGAGCAAGTGCGTTCGCCATCATCTTCATGCATCATCATGCGACCACAAAGAATAGGAAAACTATGCAAAACAGGTATTTCGGGGTGTCGGCGACAAAATACCCTTTAATACAAATGTTAATATTTTCATTAACTATTGCGTACATGGGTATGAAGACCATTGAATTCGCCCTTATGGAAAAATCGAGAATAGTGTTCACACTGCATAATTAAAAAACCCCAAGATACCCTGCAATATTTTGTGCATAGAAAGTGTAAAGCAGAAGTGCGAAAATAACACTTACAAAATGCATTGCCATCCCGTAGGTTTTTCGGGTGTCTTCTTTTGAATGCGTTTTCTATTTCTACTTTCGCGTCAAAAATTATTTCATTTTGTGACGCTGAAGCGAGTACGTGTGAAATTTGCCAAATAAAAATAATTAATTTATTAAAAATACAATAAAATACATAAGGTGCTAAACAAAGGATCACATAATAATAACAGATAACAATATTAATAGGGGTAAGTTAACTTCGGCTCGGCCGAAGCTTTGTATACCCTTGCAGCTTCCATTGATAACAAAAAAGTTTTTCTAAGACTACTTTTTGGACATTACTTTTCTATGGGATCTATACTATAAAGATGTCTGATTTCTATTAAACTTGGTGAAATCATGGAAAAGCATAATACACTGTTAATTGCGAAATTTGGAGGCGATGTCATTTAAGACAAAAAGTTTTTCTCACTTGAACTTCTTTTTCGACCGATCATTCATACTGCAGCTATATGCTCTAGTCATCCGATTTTTAAAAAACTTTGTAAAAAAGTGTCCAAAGTAAATAAAATAAGTGTATGCCAATGATAAGGACGTTTTCATTAAAAAAAAAAGTTTTTCTCACTAGAACTAGTTTTTCGACCGATCGTTCCTATGGGAGCTATATGCTATAGTCATCCGATTTCAACCAATCTTTGTAGAATTGTGTAAAAGTATATAGATTAAGTGTATGCCAATGATAAGGACGTTTTCATTAAAAAAAAAAGTTTTTCTCACTAGAACTAGTTTTTCGACCGATCGTTCCTATGGGAGCTATATGCTATAGTCATCCGATTTCAACCAATCTTTGTAGAATTGTGTAAAAGTATATAGATTAAGTGTATGCCAATGATAAGGACGTTTTCATTAAAAAAACAAAAAGTTTTTCTCACTAGAACTAGTTTTTCGACCGATCGTTCCTATGGGAGCTATATGCTATAGTCATCCGATTTCAACCAATCTTTGTAGAATTGTGTAAAAGTATATAGATTAAGTGTATGCCAATGATAAGGACGTTTTCATTAAAAACAAAAAAGTTTTTCTCACTAGAACTAGTTTTTCGACCGATCGTTCCTATGGGAGCTATATGCTATAGTCATCCGATTTCGACCAATCTTTGTAGAATTGTGTAAAAGTATATAGATTAAGTGTATGCCAATGATAAGGACGTTTTCATTAAAAACAAAAAGTTTTTCTCACTAGAACTAGTTTTTCGACCGATCGTTCCTATGGGAGCTATATGCTATAGTCATCCGATTTCAACCAATCTTTGTAGAATTGTGTAAAAGTATATAAAATAAGTGTATGCCAATGATAAGGACGTTTTCATTAAAAAAAAAAAGTTTTTCTCACTAGAACTAGTTTTTCGACCGATCGTTCCTATGGGAGCTATATGCTATAGTCATCCGATTTCAACCAATCTTTGTAGAATTGTGTAAAAGTATATAGATTAAGTGTATGCCAATGATAAGGACGTTTTCATTAAAAACAAAAAAGTTTTTCTCACTAGAACTAGTTTTTCGACCGATCGTTCCTATGGGAGCTATATGCTATAGTCATCCGATTTCAACCAATCTTTGTAGAATTGTGTAAAAGTATATAGATTAAGTGTATGCCAATGATAAGGACGTTTTCATTAAAAACAAAAAAGTTTTTCTCACTAGAACTAGTTTTTCGACCGATCGTTCCTATGGGAGCTATATGCTATAGTCATCCGATTTCAACCAATCTTTGTAGAATTGTGTAAAAGTATATAGATTAAGTGTATGCCAATGATAAGGACGTTTTCATTAAAAACAAAAAAGTTTTTCTCACTAGAACTAGTTTTTCGACCGATCGTTCCTATGGGAGCTATATGCTATAGCATCCGATTTCAACAATTTTGTAGAATTGTGTAAAGTATATGATTAAGTGTATGCCAATGATAAGGACGTTTTCATTAAAAAAAAATTTTTATAGAGTTTTCGCCGATCGAGGAGAATAGTCGATGACCTGGGGTTTTGGGGCGTTTCCATTAAAAACAAAAAATTTTTTAACTAGTTTTTCGACCGATCGTTCCTATGGCAGCTATATGCTATAGTCATCCGATCCGGCCGGTTCCGACAAATGTGCAGCGTATTTGTACCAAAAGACTTTGTGCAAAGTTTGGTGAGGATAGCTTTAAAACTGACGGAGAAGATAGCATAGAAACAGACGGACAGACGGACAAGGCTAAATCAACTCAGCTCGTCGTGCTGATCAAGAATATATACATTTTATGTGGTCGGAGATGCTTCCTTCTATGCGTTACAAACATCCGGACAATTTTATAATACCCTCTGCAAGGGTATAAAAATAAAATATGATCGGTGATAGGCATTTGAGACGCATGAAGGAGCAGGAAATAGAAAAAGTAAGGCGCGAGGTGCAACGCTTAGAAAATTATGTAGGTGATGTTGCATTAAAGGAAGAAGCTGTGAAAAATTTAGGTGCAGACTTCGACTTGGACAAAAACTTAGAAGTGGACATAGACGCAGACATTTAACCGCGCATTCGTTTGTGTATATGTTGGAGAGTGTGTATTATTAAGTGAGTGTGTATGTAAAGGAAAACACACGAAATCATGGGAACAAGGTATTTTGTAGACGGGGCACTCGACAACAGCTATCTTACTTGTTTATTTTTGGCCTATGGGAGGAACCACTGTGCATTTCTGAGATCTGTGCGCTCATACGGACAGACAGACGGACAAACGGTCATGGCTATATCGCCTCGGCTGTTGATGCTGATCAAGAAAATATATACTATATAGGTTCGGAAATGCTTTCTTTTGGCTGTTACATACTTTTGCATACTTCAGTTAATAATCATTCCAAATGGATCTTAATAGATCTGTTATTTTTCCAATCAAAAATATGCAGCCTTGTTCCTAATTCCGAGTTCGAGTTCAAAATCCGAATTAAAATCAAAAAAATTTTGTAGAAGTGGAATTGAGAACATGACTGATTTACTTACATTTCCCAATTTTAATTAGCATATGGTTATGGAGTGGTGCGTAATTTTTATTCCTAAATGAACTTCTGAGTGGATGTCATATCAGTCTATCTTAAGCTTTGTTCACTTTAAACTTTAGACCAGATTTGTTCCTTGACCTAGCAGCACAGAAAGAAAACTAGCTTAATAAACATCCAAAATGTGTTGAATGTTTTCATGATTCTCTGTCATCTCTTAACTCATCAGCTATTTATGATCAATTTCTTTAATTCCACTCCCAGCTACTGGGCTTCGATTTTGTCACTTTCACTTTCACAGACTTTACCAAGTCACTTTTGGGAATCGCCAATCTCACAAGGTGCAGCAATACCAAAACCCACAAGCTACTTTGAGGTTCTTGACTCGTGGCTTTCAAGCCATTAAAACGCATTACACATACGCACCGTTTAACAAAATTAAATGCACGTGCAACACGGCAAAGGCATTTGCTGTCGCTTTTGCTGTTGCTGTCGCAGTCATGCATCTTGACAGCACTTAATGCTGCCGATGCTCCTGCCCCCCACTACTGACCCCACCACTTTTGCTGTAATCACAATTTCACTTTTAATGCCAAAGGAATGGGAGACTTAAATTAAATGCAGCTGCAGCAGTCGAAGAAGTCGCCGCAGTCATTCAGCATATTTTCACAGTCGTTTCCATGCACATCACGTGATGCGGTAATTTATCACAAAATGTCTGTGTATGTTAATTTTATTGCACATAAAATGAATAAAAAAAAACAAAAATCGGAAGCAGGAATCGCCCTGTTCTCAATCGAATCCCAGGCAGTAACAAAGTGCTTTCTGTAGGGGCATGGCAACCATATAAAAATGCATTTAACAAGCTGAAATCGTGAGGCAGCAGGAGTGCACATGCCTCTGGTAGGACTTTGCTTTCCCATTTCCATGGCTTGGCAAACGCAAAATGTGCAATAATTTCAATTACTGTTATAAATGTCTGTGTTCTGTGTGAGTCTACTTCTGCAGTGGCTTTTTCTATTTTTCCTTGCTCCCTTTTTTTTTTGGCTTTAAAATTTATTATATGTACCATGTACACACTGGCATAGTTTGCAGGGGCAACGAATGAACTTAACGATTGTTAAGTGTGTGTGTGTGAGTGTGTGTTTGCGCGCTTCTCTGATTTTAAGCAACCAACTACAAGCGGGTGAAAGACGAGGGTTATTGCACCCTTTGATATGAGGTGTAAAGTGTAATTTAATGGCAGCAAAAATGGAGACAAAGCAGGCGGTGACTTAAAAGCGGGTCAACATGGCGCATACGTAATGTGAGGAACGTGCGAAAGGCCAACCAGCTGGAGAGAAAGTTAATGTTGTGCTTCTAAGCAAAATAGTCTTTAAGATTACATACTTTTCCATTCGCTCCATTTTCAATTAGTGTATTTTTTTTCTATTTTCCCCACAGAACCTGCACCATTTCCTATGTGCCCCAACAGCCTTGGCTACTCAATGACACCATACGGGAGAACATACTCTTTGGCGAGTCATTCCGACCCAAACGCTATGACTTTGTTTTAGATGCCTGCCAGCTTAAGCCGGATATTGAATTAATGCCCATCGGTGATTTTACCATAATCGGTGAGCGTGGCATCAATCTGTCCGGTGGACAGAGGCAACGAATCGCCGTCGCGCGTGCTATATATTCATCGGCCAATGTTGTCATTATGGTAAGTAAGCCAAATGTCAAGGACGATAAGGCAAATAAGACGCCTTGCTGCACTTTATAACCTTGCATTCGATAGTAAAATCGAACAAAATGACTAAGTAAAAACGAAGGAGCAGCAGGTTGTAAAATGAATTCGATACTTTGCTGCAGGGTAAACAAGTTTATTGGCAAACTATTCATGTCGTATAAAATGGAAGGGCATAAAACGATAATACTTTATTTGGTATTCGTCTAATTTATGTCACTGATTCGCCGTGGAAATGACGAGGGGGATTTTGGATGACAAATTGTGAAATTTTTTGAAAATTGGTTTACCCAGTTTGAAAATGAAGACCTCTCCAGCAAATGAACTGGAAATCAAACAATTAGCATTAGAAAAGTCAAGCAGGAAGTCTCATGTATATGGAAAATGATAGAAAACTATAATATTTGCTTGAAATATGACAAAAAAATTTTCTTACAATTCGGTATTGTTTGGAAAGTTCATAACTAAAGTCAACGAAAAGTATCAAGAATTTTTGGAGCCAATAGTTCGGAATGATGAAATTTTCAGCAATTCTTTACGTTAAGGTAAACCACTCCAAAACTTAGGGAATTATTTTTCGTCGTGAATTAATTGGATCTCAGCCATGTTTCTATTTAAATTGAATTTCAAACATTTTATTTTTGCTTGATCGCAATTGCTTTTAAATTATGTTAGTTTTTGCAAATAAATATATTGAAATTAGGATGCTACAGTTTTACACGCGGAGAGTCAAATACCGTAATTGACTATTGCCTAATCCAAGGCAGTTGGCATAATTACGTAGAAGACTTCGAGATCCAGGAACAGATATATTCGGACCACATGCCTCTAGCGGTAGATGTTTGTTTACAGACAGAACAAATAGTTCAGTGCTCAAAACTGCTACCAAAATTAAAATGGAAGGAAAAGTACTCGGCTAAATACAAAGAAAAACTTGGAACGTAGTATGGATCATCTAGAAGCAGCCCAAGAATATGACCCAATATCCGAACTTTCGAGCTCCATTAAGAAAGCTGCAGAATTTATGCAAACATCTGAAGGCAAGTGCTATAAGGAGGCGTGGTACGACGGCGAATGTGATCGAGCCAGAAGGCCAAATATGCGAACAGAGCCAGGAACAAAAATATCGCAGGGGAGAGAATATCAGGAGCTAAACAAATATTACAAAAGACTGCGCAGTTAAACACGGCAATTTACAAGCAACTAAAACGCTCAATTTGCAACATAAAGGACAGCAAGATTCTGGCGCCGTTAGAAAATAAATGGAACCTCGCCGTCATGTGGCTGCCACTATTTTAAATCATGTGTGTGCAGAGGCGACGGAGCTGTTGCGTTGCTTCGGTCTGGAAGTCCATGGCTCGACGGTATTACTTTGAGGAAATTCTAAGCGCTCTAGAAGAAAAAATAAATAATATTTTTAATGAAACGTGGAAAGCCCAAAACCTTCAGAGAAAATTATTTACCTAATGGAAAAGGGTACCCCAACTGATGTCGAAAACTACAGGGTATTTCGTTCCTGAACTCAACAGTAAAGATTTTCACGTCGATTATTTTAGCAATGCTTAATGCTTTTGTAGAGACTAAACAACTGCTCAGCGAATATCAATCTGGCTTCCGTAAGGGATATTCTACCGTCGACAGCATTTTTGTTCTGACATCAGTTGCAAATTCATTTCTGGAAGAAAAGAAAAAACTGTATTTATTTTTCATAGACTTCAAAGCTGCCTTTGACACCATTCCCCGAAGAAGTCTGCTTAACAAATTGATCACCATGGGTGTATCAACTAAAATGCTGATAATGAGACTGCAGTGTGGGATGGCAATACTCTATCGGAATGGTTTCAAACAAATCTCGGAGTAAAACAAGGTTGTTTACTGAGTCCATTGCTTTTCGCTTTATTTGTGGATGATATATCAACAGAGCTACCTGGGGGAGTACAATTTGGAGAGATGAACCTAAAGATTCTAATGTACGCTGACGACATGGTGTTATTTGCCGAAAGCCCACAAGATATGCAGACAATGATTGATGCCGCACATGCCTATTGCCAAAAGTAGAGCCTTAGGATCAATACTTCCAAGTCAAAAGTAATGGTAGTTCGAGCAGGCAGAGGCCGCCTGGCGAAATTGGAAAAGTGGAGCTTAAATGGCACTCGCTAGAGGTGGTCAAAGAATTTAAGTATCTTGGAGTAACATTATCCTCCAATATGTCCTTTGCTAAGCACCTGGAACAAAAGCTGAGAGACTCGAAAACAGCAATCAGCAGCACCTGGAGATCACTTTATTGCAAAAACAACATAAACTCAAGTACGAAATACAGAATGTTTGAGGCAACATCAAAAGCAATTATGTGTTATGGAGCAGAAGTCTGGGGATATGCCAAATACGAAGACGTCGAAAAATTATTGCGGTACTTTGTTAAAAGAGTGTTTTATCTCCCACAAAACACGCCTACTTATGCCATTCATCTAGAGACAGGACTTCCAGAAATGTATCTACAAACTCTAGGAACACATTTTCGATACATAAACAAAATAATAAAAATTGGAGAGAATAGGCTGCCCTGTCTTGTTGTGAAAACACTTTTGGAGGGAAGAGCGCAATTTTTCAAATCATGGGAAGGCCTTGCTCGGGACTTTGGAATCCACCTGGATCTGTCGCGGCCCGATACTTGGAGCATCGCCCAACGTGACGAGCTCGAGATAGCTTTGAAGTCTCTGCGCTAACAAGTCAAACTCGCAACACCTACAGCCAACTAAACCACAACTTGATGGACTTGATACTTCAATGACCAATACGACTGCTGGACCAAATATTTTTAAAGCTCGGATAGAGATGCTGGCGCTTAATTATTTTCCCCACAATCAGAATTCAAATGAGTTATGCACACTTTGCAATCTACGGGAGAGGGAAGACGTGTTTCATTTCTGTTCAACCTGTCCAATGTTAAGAGAGCTCCGATAGAGAATATGGGGCAAAGCCGTGCTCAATGAAATGGAATTCAAAATGGTATTAAACGGATCAGACTGGAAAAGCTTGGCAAAATTCCTCACAGAAGCAACCCGCTACAGAAGAAAAACACTTTTTTGAAAACTTCTAAAGTCCTTAAGACTATCTAATGTCATCAAACGGCGTACAAATTAAATATAAATTATTTGTAACATTTTAGTATGCAGACGGCTCTATTGCCATGCTGTTTATATCAACTTCTTTATGTAATAGAGTTAATTTAGATCAATGTACACAAATCGCAATCAAACTAAAAAATCAAAAATAAAGAAGAAGAACTACTACTACTACTACTATTGAAATTATATGAAATTGAGTGCCAGAGCTAGGAAAACTTGTGGTAATTAACTAGTATAACAGCCTTCTATCGAATAATGAAGAATTATCTTGCAAACGAATTTCGGGGGTCATCCATATGACCATACATAAAAATGTAGTCTTCTTACACGTTTGACTATGACTTTCCACCCATTAAGTTTATGTAGCTTTTCTACATACCGTGCTTACTTTTCTCTTTTATACATGCGGCATATAGCTTTTCTACACGCCACGTTTAGGGCCCAGAACATTAAAAAAAAAGTAAAGGAGCTGTAGTCGAGTGCCCCGACTACAAAATACCCTGTTCCCTTGTCTTTCCAGCCGGACTTTGCAGAATGTGTTGAGAAATTTCAGTATATCTGGACGCATGAAATTTTACTACATGCAAAACTCATGGGTTTGGCAGCAAACGTCTCAGGTCTGCTGTACTGAGAAAGAAAGATATTTCTTAAGCCGAAGGCTGCTGATGACGTCACCCCAAACGGAAACGGTTGAAATTCCTGAGATTTTCGGTGTTTCCACTGCAAAAGGAAGCCGAAGGCTCAAGTGTTTGCAGGCCTACTCACGTGAAAAGTTAGCATGAAAGTTGTACTTCTTTAATGATGACTGGGTTTTTGTGTTTTCATACACATACACACATACTTACACAAACACACACACACTCTATCACACACACAGACGCACGCGGTAACTGACAATGCAAGACCCCCCCTCTCCTATAAGAAAAATTAGTTCTTCGGTGTTTTTTGTCCGAACTTATTGTAATTTTCATAATAGATAGATATTGGGCCTAGAAGGTCTAACTTAAAAATTGTGGCTCTGACAGTTTTTTGCGCTTAAAGGGGGGAGGGGGAGGAATTTTCCAAATCTGAAACAAACTTAATATGCGTATGGTATACACCAACCTACACTCCAAATTTTATGGCTCTATCTTTTATAGTTTCCAAGATCGACACGTTCATACGGACAGAAAGACAGATGGACGGAGAGACGGACATGGCTAAATCGACTCGGCTGTTGATGCTGATCAAGAATATATATACTTAATAGGGTCGGAAATGTTTCCTTCTCCCTGTGTCATACATTTTATACCCTTTCAGAGGGTATTATAAAATTTTCCGGATGTTTGTAACGCATAGAAGGAAGCATCTCCGCCCACATAAAGTATATATATTCTTGATCAGCATGACGAGCTGAGATGATTTAGCCCTGTCCGTCTGTTTCTATGCAATCTCCTCCGTCAGTTTTAAAGCTATCCTCACAAAACTTTGCACGAAGTCTTTTGGTACAAATACGCTGCACATTTGTCGGAAACGGCCGGATCGGATGACTATAGCATATAGCTGTCATAGGAACGATCGGTCGAAAAACTAGTCTTAAAGAAAAAACCTTTTTTGTTTTTAATGGAAACGCCTCCAAAGTACCTATTTCTTAGTTTACTATACTTTCCCATGATTTCACTAAGTTTGGTCGAAATCGGTGACTATAGCATATCTGCTGCCACAAGAACGATCGGTCGAAAACACTAGTTCTATTGAGAAAAACTTCTTTGTATTTAATAAAAACGTCCTTATCATTGGCATACACTTATTTTATATACTTTTACACAATTCTACAAAGTTTGGTTGAAATCGGATGACTATAGCATATAGCTCCCTTAGGAAAACTAGTTCGAGTGAAGAAAACTTTTTTGTTTTAAATGGGATCGCCTCCAAATTTCGTAATTAACTGTGTATTATGATTTTCCATGGTTTCACCAAGTTTGGTTGAAATCAGACATCTATATAGTATAGATCCCATAGAAAAGATAGGTCCAAAAAGTAGTCTTAGTTAGAAAAACTTTTTTGTTTCCAATGGAAGCTGCAAGGGTATACAAAACTTCGGCCGAGCCGAAGTTAACTTTTCCCGTATTTTTGTTCTTGGATTGCCCAAAACTTCACCCTATCACAACTCTTAAGGCCCGTCCTTGATCGTCGCGAATTAGCCTTAAAACTCCACGGAAAGTCATATTGTCGGACTTTTATAATTGCGGCAAATCCGAAATGATGTCAAGAACTGCTTTCTGTTCAAAGATCGCCCTGAATCCTACCGAGTCTTAACCCTTTAAGCCAGTTCTTAAGTCTAACATTCAGAAATGCTATCTCCTCCGTCAGTTTTAAAGCTATCCTCACCAAACTTTGCACGAAGTCTTTTGGTATAAATACGCTGCACATTTGTCCGGAACCTGCCGGATATAGCTGTCATAGGAACGATCGTTTTCAATTGTAAACGCCTCCAAACTTCGTATTTCTTAGTTTGCCAACCAAATTTGGTCGAAATCGGACATCTATATAGTAAAGCTGTCATAGAAAAGTATAGTCTGAAAAGTAGTCTTAGTTAGAAAAACTTTTTTGTTTTCCACACGATTCTGCAAAGTTTGGTCAAAATCGGATGCAAAAAACTAGTTCTGGTGAGAAAACGTCCCTTAAGTTGGCAATAGTACTTTTACCAATTGTACAAAGTTTGTCAAAATCGGATGACTATAGTATGAATAATCGGCAGTGAAAAAAACTTTTTTGTTTTTATTGGGATCGCTTCCAAATTTCGTAATTAACAGTTTGTTATGCTTTTCCATGATTGCACTAAGTTTGGTCGAAAGCGGACATCAATATAGTATAGCTCCCATAGAAAAGTAAGGTCCGAATAGTAGTCTTATTTAGAAAAGCAAACTGCAAGGGTATAAAAAGATGTGTGTATAAGATTATGGTCCAACTACAAAAACAGTCCTAAATCGCGTAGGCTTGTGCAGTCGGTTTGGGTATTGGCTTTGGTTAGTATGCCAAAATCTTCTAACAAAATAGAAGAGGTTTGAAACCAACCGAAAGAGATTTCTAGGGCACCGAGAATTGCTCTTGGGATGGAATTTGGTTGGAAGAGATTTCTGAGACACCTCCTATAATATTATTTAATTTGTGAGAGTATTAAAGTATATTGTCAATAAATTCTAGTCGTGGAAAATAAAAGGACTTTTAATCAATTCAAGCTTCGGATTCAATAAGCAATAAACATTAAGCCTGACTGGATTATCGACCAAATTTATTATTTAAAAGTTGTTTTAAAAGTTTTTCGTTTGATTAAACATTTTATTAATTTTCACAGAAGCATGCTACAATTCTATTCTCTCTAGCTGGGTCCTAGCATCTCGCTCGGTTTCACCCACTTATCAAAATCTTCTTTCGAAATACCCGCATTAACGGCCTCTTGTCTTAGGGTGGTGCCATTTTTGTGCGCTTTCTTAGCAATCGCAGCCGAGCGGTCGTAGCCAATGTGCGGACTCAAGGCGGTGACCAACATCAACGACTGATTCATTATAGTCTTTAACCTGCCTGTATTTGCTTCGATACCTTCCACACAATTCTTGCAAAAAGACTGAAGACCATCACCAAGTAGAACAATCGAACGCAGCACATTCGAGGCAATAAGTGGCATAAATGCATTAAGTTGAAAATGTCCACTGCAACCGCCTACAGTTATGGCCACATGATTGCCCATAACCTGCGCACAAATCATGGTAATGGATTCACATTGTGTGGGATTGACCTTGCCAGGCATAATCGAGCTACCCGGCTCGTTCTCTGGTAGTTTCAATTCACCCAGACCGCAGCGAGGACCGGATCCCAAGAAGCGTATATCATTTGCTATTTTCATGGTGCTCACCGCAATAGTCTGAAGTTCGCCGTGAATCTCGACCATGATGTCTCGAGATCCTAAAGCCTCAAACAAGTTGGGAGCGTTGACAAATGGCAAACCTGTGAACTGGGCAATGTGCTTTACACACTTCTCGGCAAATCCCTTCTCAGTGTTTAGGCCAGTGCCTACAAAAGTGCCGCCCAGAGAAAGTTGATATAGACGGCTTAGAATCGTATCAAGCCGTGCCCGACGATTCGACAATTGTTGTTTATAGCCGCTGAATTCCTGACCCAAGGTCAACGGCACCGCATCCATTAAATGGGTACGTCCAATCTTAATGATTTTCTTCCAATCCTCTGACTTCATATCCAATGCCTTTATCATCTGATCCAGAGCCGGATATAGTTTCTCATGCAGCTGCATGGCCACAGCAATGTTCATAGCTGTGGAGAAGGTATCATTTGAACTCTGTGATAGGTTGACATGCTCCTGGGGATGCACTGGATCGTTGCTACCCAGCTGGCCGCCTAGTATTTCAACGGCACAATTTGCAATCACCTCGTTCACATTCGTGTTGGTATGTTTTCCAGAGCCAGACTGCCAGATAAGCAAAGGAAAATGATTCTCCTCGTAGAGTTTGCCGGAAATAATATCATCGCAGGCTTGTGAGATGGCCCCGCTCAGTCGTTCCTCCAAACCGTATTCAATGTTGACTTCAGCTACGGCTTTCTTTACTATGCCCAGGGCTTTAATAATGGAAAGCTGTAAAGTCAGGCATCGGACTATAATAAGGATATTTGGAAAGGACTTTAGCTGCTTACCGGCATACGTTCTTGCACTCCACCTATGGGAAAATTCATAAGAGAGCGCACTGTTTGCGCTCCAAACAAACGATCCAGAGGAACTTGCACAGCACCCATTGAGTCATTTTCAACGCGTGTTTCGGGCACAATGAGACGCGCTAGCTTGTACATCAAATTAAAAATTTCTCTTTGGTCAAACGACATTTTCGATCAGAAAAAAATATATATTTTGATGTAAGGGAAAAACCTACTTGGATATTAGTTAAAAGAGGGGCTAATATGTGGTGAAAATTCTAGAGAACAATCGTCTTTTTATTTCAATTTAAATTTCATTTGTTTTCCTACTTTGTCCATATATGAAATTAAAACAAGTAAGGGAGCTGTAGTCGCTTGTGCTTTCATACTCATACACACACACTCACACATACACACACATACTCTAACATACACCCAGACGCAAGCTCGCAAGCGGTAACTGACAACGCAAGACCCCCTCTCTACTACAAGCCAAATTGATTCGTATATACCTTCGGTGTTTTTTGTCCGATCTTATTGATCTTCTCAGAATAGATAGATATTGGCCCATACTTGATATACATAAAGTCTCGAGGGTCTAACTTTAAAAATTGTGGCTCTGACAGTTTTTTGCGCTTAGAGAGGGGAGGGGGAGGACTTTTCCAAATCTAAAACAAACTCGATTTGAATCTGGTATACACCTACCTAAATGCAAAAGTTTGTGGTTCTATCTCTTCAAGTCTCTGAGATCGACGCGTTCGTACGGACAGAAGGACAGACGAACGGACAAACGGACGGACAGACGGACGGACAGACGGACGACAGACGGACGGACGGACGGACAGGGCTAAATCGACTCAGCTGTTGATGCTAATCATGAATTTTTATGGGAACAGGGTATAAAAAGAATGATTTGATCTCGGCAACGGGATTAGAATTTTAAGTACGAATTCGAATCGTGATTGTGTCCCCGTCAATTTATAATATGCTTTTGACGGTGCTGAAGGCAGTGAGGTGTCAGTGAGTGCGTCTTTCGAGGTCCCGAGTTTGAGTCCCAGTCAGGGTAAGTAAAAAATAAATTGAAAAAATAAAAATTTGTAAATTTTTCACAACAAAAAGTTGGGTGGTGTTGTGGTACAATTGAATTTACATAAGATTGGAAGTAAAAGTGTAAGGAAAAACACAGACTAAAAAAACAATTAAGATATTCACTTCGGTTGTGCACTTAAGAAGTTGCGTAGTCCAACCTTGCTCAAACCGAGATTTAAATAAGGAAAAAATTCAACTTCATATTTCGAGCCCACACACAAAATTTCCGGTTTATGTCTTAACTTAATTTTGTAAACGTCTAGCACTGAAACTATATAAGCCTTAAGACCACTTTTCCAATCAAAAGGTGTGGATCTGAACCCCTTTTTGTTGTGCTTCAATTGGATGGTTCGGAGCTGCAAGAATGTCCAACTTCATAGTATCAGCCTACACACCAAATTTTAAGTACTTAGCTTAAATAACTTTTGACTCAGAAGTTCTGAGACTTGGCTTAAGACCACATTTCAACCGGTTCCTTTTTTTTACAGCTTTGAAACCGGTTTTGAACCATTTTGCTGGTTCAACTTCACATTTTCAACCTACAGACCAAATATCTAGTTCCTAGCGTAAATAGCTTTTGATATATGGCTCTGAACCATTGTTTAACCTACAAACCAAATTTTAAGTTCGTAGCTTTAACATCTTCTGAAACACTCTGAACCACTTTTGAACCGGTTCTGAGCCAGTAAAATATACAACTTCTATAGGTTCTGAGATATGGCTTCAAACCAATTCATAACCGGTCCTGAACCAGTAAAATATCGAGCTCCATATATTTTTTAACCTACAAAACAAATTTCAAGTTCGAAGCTTAATTAACTTGTGAGATATAGCTTCAAGCTACTGTTGAATCGGTTCGATTTTTGAACCGATTCAAAACCGGTTCTGAGCTAGCCAAATATCAAACTCCTTATTTCCATCCTAAAGACCAAATTTCAAGTTCTGAGCTTAGTTCTGAGCACCCCTCTCTGCTGTTGGCGCCAGCTTTGTAGTAATTAGCCATGAAAAGCTTCTCAAACTGCCGTTCGGATTCGGCGTTAAACTTTAGGTCCCTTTCTCTTGTGCGAAAACTAGAAGCGCACAAGCAAAGAGATTAAGAGAGGCTCGGCTGTGGCCCTTTGGGGATGTGTCTAGCCATTTACAAAATAATTAGACAAGCAAAAGTCCGATTTTGAATCTATATAAATTGGGGAAGTTTTTTTTTCCATTTTGAAAAGTCTGCCCTTACACAGAGAGAAAAAGCCAAGTATTCCGTACTTCAACTCTGTTTTTCCGAACTTGATAGTCAACTGAGTCTTAAATTACTACCATCAAGTTGCCATTAAATCAAGTACGTTTGAAAACTTGATTTTAGTATTATCGGACTTAAAAAATGAGAATGTTTACTTAAATGAGAACATTTCAACTTGATGCAAGTACGTTTCAAATTCAAAATAAGGTCGAGTTTTTCTAAAAAAAAAAAACAATATTATCGTCCCTTGAATTAAGTACGTGGAAACTTGATCCAAGTATCTTACAACTTCAAGATTTGGGACAACTACGCGCATACTTGAACCAAGTAATATTAAAACTTCAAGACATGGGAATGGGAGAAGACATGGCACTATGGGTAATTTAACGAGTTTGTGAGGCCAAAATTAATAACTTTTAAACGAAGCAAGATATTTAAGTTCGGTTTTTTGCATTCGGTTTATGTAACCATTAGGTATTAGATTTAGGAAGAAGGTGGGCGTGGCACCGCCCCCTTTCTGGATAAATAAACTTGTTTTTATTAAATTTTTTAGAACATTTTTTTAATATGGAACAGCAAATATTGGGATAGTTTTTTTTCTGTATTTATTTGTCAAAAGAAGGCGTGGCAGGTCTTTAAGGCGAAGAAAAATCTTTTTAGAAAAAATAACCCAAGCGCATTCGTCCTGCAGTCCTGCAGTGAACAATGATTAAAAATATCTTGTAAGTAATGTGTTTTATATACACACCTTTTATAAAAATTCATGCTCTTCGTTTTCCAGTTCAATATTGCATGGAAATTCGAAAAGATTATCAATTTCAAAAAAGCTGCATTGATCCTCCGATGTGTCGTCCGAATTAAAAGAGCTTTCCAATAATTTAAAAACTTTAACAGGAAGACAAATTCTCTTCTGTCGCTGAATTCTCCTATCCAAGTTCACTAAAGATATGATTGGATCGGAAGTATCTATCGCTCTCCGAAACACGTCTGTGAAATTTAGTATCCTGATGAAGGCGATCCGACTTATAATATTTGTTCCGCGATTCGGTTCTCTCCTCTCCAAAATATCCAACAGGAAGAACAGTATTTTGAATAATGTCACTTGAGTGAACCAGAATCTTGTGTACTGTTGTGGTCATTGGCAGCCAAGGATATTTGTCGATAATTATTTCTGCAGTCCCATAGCAAAAGGCTTGAAATTTCTCAACAGCTATTGGCAACTGACATGAAAGTCATATTAAAATTATTCTGAAATTTTCAACTAGCTGCTTATCGATTCCGGTGATATCTGAAAATGTTTGTGGCTCACAAAATGCAAGACGAGCAGTGTTTCCATCGTTTGTACTGCCAAATCCTCCAACTTTTAATTGGTCAACTTTCAACGAAAGGTGTTCCCAAAAAAGATCCTGAATTTCTTTCTTTCTTTCTCTTTTCTTCCTGTTAAATTCTCCACTTCTTCACGCGACATTTATATGCTGCATGCAAAATAAATTCGAACACTCGTATCCAGCTGTGTAGAGGACTTAAACCTTACTTTAAGTGGCTGAGGATTGGCAAAACTTTGCACACTTGAAATGTTTGTTTTTAAGGAAATCCGAAGGTTTGGATCCGCAAGGATCTAATTGGTAGGTCTTGAGTCTGGGGCCTTCTGGTCGGCCCACTGGCTTTAAGTTCTTGGCTAAATTTAGAACTGTTTGGGAACTAAGCCAATCTCCATGAATGCGCCGAAACTGCTTTAAATTATATTTGCATTTCGCCCACATTGTGCTCAAGCGGCAGCAAAGTTTTCTGCTTGTATGCTCTAAAAGCTCTCTTTGATTTTCCAATTCCACTTCAGGCATGGAAGCTTTGAAAAAATAAAGAACAGCGTCCTCCTTAGCCTTTCTTCCGGTCGCTTCATTCCACTTGCCGAACAATTCTGCATTGGCAAATTTGAGGTTAGGTGCTAAAAAATTAAATTTCACCAAAAGTGGTTAAAAGTGTATTTTTAGACAACAATAATTTGAAAGAGAATTGAATACTCTACAGCACACAATATGTTTCAGCAATTGACTCCTCTGGACTCTACCTTTTTAAAAATAAGACTTACTGGAAAATTTTCGTTTGCTAGACTACTTACATTTTTACATTACTAAGAGGAAGCCACGATCAATTTCTACATTTGACACTCACAAACACATAGTACAAACCACACTGATTGGAACTCATTTCAAAAATTGTCCAAATGTTGATTAGTTTTTCACTTGTTGGCACATTCAAATTGCGGACAAAGCCGTACAATTTGTAAAACGCGAGCTTTGCAAATACAACCCTGTGTTTAACAGCTGATTTCTTCGAAGTGGCGCCATTTATTGAGATTTATGGTACGCAACATTGAAGAACCATCTTTTGTTAACGATTTGCACTGAATAATATTTCAAATTGGCGACTTTCAGAAAATGGGTTTTGGCCTCACAAACTCGTAAAATTACCCATAGTGCATGGGAGTGGGAAGTGCATATTTTAAAGCAGTGAAAAAGACCAATAATTTATTTAAGATTGATATTACTAATTTTAAGTTGGTTTTTTACTTGTTTTGAGGTTGTTCGTACTCAATTTTAGCAAAACGTACTTAGATCAAGTACGTTTTTTTCAGTTTAGTATTTATGCAGTCGAGTTCGTTCGAACTTAATTTTAGTCCGACTTTTTTCGCTCTGTGTAGGAAGATAAAAGCGCACGGAACTCATTATATTGCGCCGATCTAGACAAATTTTAGATTATTAAACTCTTTGGATCAATTTCATAGATAGTTTACTCCCTTAGGATGACATGGGATGGAATTAAATTGGATCAATGGGATGCCATTTTCTATTCCGCGTCGACGCCAAAAAAAAGAAAACTAAAAGCTTTTCTTCAAATTTTGGTAGCAAGACAATAAATACATATTAACTTAATTGTTCTCTTTGCGGATAATTGATCTCTTTGACAAAAGTAACAGTTTTTCATAAATCTGTGATTCAGTTCTGCTTTTTTCCCAAGTAATGTAACGGCTGAATGAAACGAAAAGGAAATATACGGAACAGTGGCAGGAGTACCCATATCATTAGTCGATCAACGCCAGTAGCTATCGATAGCACATTCGATAAAGGAGTGTATTTATATATACGAGCGAACAAGCGTAGCCAACTTCTCGTCGTGGTTTTGTCCATTTCCGATTGTGATCAGACCAAGAAGGTTTAAAGCTTGTTAAATCCACGTGATCGAATACAAAGTAGTCCCAATTGTGACATTATAAAGTAGAGCTTTAACTGCTTTGAGGAATGCACACACATTAGTATTAACACACATACGTTTGCATGTGTTGAGCTGACGCTCCAAAACAGACCCCTCGCCACATATTTGTGTTTGAGTACTCTGGATGAGATTAAGCCTAAATTAACCATTAGCAATTTGGATATTAGGCAGGTGAATATAAGATTACCGTGTTTCCAGAATCCGTTTTTGATAAAGTGATATATTGAGCAGGCGTTTGCATAGCCATTGGTGGCCGCGGAAAGCCAGCAAGTGGAAGGTGCGATACTCTGGGCATAGTCGGATGGCCCAGGAATATACCCCCCGGATTTGATTTTTATGGCCAGAGAGTTGTACATCTGCGGATGATGAGGCCTTTCCCTTGATGTAATTTTTTCACCATAACCTCTCTACACGTGATCAAGACCCGTCTATGATTCAACAATGCTGCATGTGGAAAGCGAATTGAAAACTCTTGAAATACGAATTAAGTAGTTTAGCATTTGAAATATCAATTTATTATATTAGGTACAGCATCAATGCACCAGGCCTGACTGCACGGATCGCCGTATAAGTTGTAAGTACTAAAGTAACCCAACCTATTTGTGTTAAGAGAAACCAGCAAGGCTGAAGTGAGACACATGGTATTGATCATGGATTAACCGTTCGAATTATTGATTTATTGCTCCATTTAATTTGATTTATTGGCTCCATAACTACCATATGCATACATACATATAGCCAATGGCCGAATTGGTAACAAGCCCTATCAATATATTTTCAAACGTTAAGTAAAGTTAAATTGTTTTTTGTTGATTGTAACAAACCTAGCGTTACTATCATAGCCATGAAGGCCAAGTTTGTGAATTATTGTTGTTATTAATCGAATTATGAAAATGGACAAGTTTAAATAGAGAAATGAAATGAGGGTTTCGGAATGAGTTAGCATCGGCAATGTATTAGGGTTAGCATAAAGGATAGAGGAGAGAATTATTGCTGACATGGTAGGGCGGGTATTTGGGAAAATATCAAACCCAATCGTATCTCCTAGTTCGTTATAACATCTATCAGAGTCAAGGTCAACACATTCTTCTTGTGTAATAGCCAGTAACGTTCATGCGCAAATTACCCTCCCCGCCCGAAGAGCCCTAGCCGAAAGACTTTAGACCCAAGCTTGAGCTCATGCGTGAACAAAGTGAAGCAAAACAACATCAAGGCTTAATATCATTACATTAAAAATTAATTAACTAAAATAAAATATTAATTAAAAAGTTGTTTCTCTAAATTAACTAAAAAAAAAAAAATTTCTTTGTCCAGTAGGCTTTGCTTTGTCATGAATGCATCACTTTTCCTAGATTCAATCATTTCTCTTCTGGGTAATCTAGTTAGTGTTTTTTCTTTTGTTTTAAATATAATTGCCAATCCAATGATTTGCTTGGTTTAATATAGATGGCTTTTGGTTTTTTTAAACTATTTATTTATCTATTTTTTCTCAACTGTTTTTAAATATTACCTTGTTACTTTGCGTTGTATCGGTCTTTCAAAGTCTTCTACTCTTCTTTTTTTCTAGGATGATCCGCTATCATCGCTGGACAATGAGGTGGGCAGTCATGTATTTGAGCAGTGTGTGCGTCAAATGCTGTTAAAATCGAATCGCACCATTATTCTGGTGACACAGCAATTACAGTTGATCAAGGAGGCGGACTACGTAAGTGCCAGCGCCCAGGGCCAGACAGCACTTCAAATTTAAATTTCTTAGCTCTGACAGTTGCTATCCGAGTCTAGTTTTCTTCTTTTTGTTGGTGTCTCTGTGTGTGTGTGTGTTTTTTTTTTGTCTTCCTTTCCCACCATGCAACGCTTCCGGCCAGCGCATTTATCGCCTTTTGGCCATAAATGCAATTGCCTGGAAAGACCATTTGTTGCCGGACTGGTCCCGCGGGCACTTCTTTCGGCCTGTGCACACATTTTTACAATTATTCGGGCAGCAGCAACCAAAAAGCAGACGCAAAAAAATGCAAATTTAAATTTGAAATTGAATTTATTGCCTTTTGTGCTGCACCTTTCTTTGATATTTTTGTAATTTTTTCTTGCTTCTCTTCTTTACGACTCTGTCAGTTAATTGTGATGAAGGATGGTCGCCTGCAAGCTTGCGGCAGTTATAAGGACATTGAGCTAAAGCAGCCGCACATAATCGCCAAGTGGAACTCGATAATTGCCAAGGCAAACGCAAAGGAAAAGGACCAACTGCAAAAGTGAGTGCGGCTGTTTTTCTGCATTAGAGGCATAGATTAGAATATGCCAAGCGGTACATTGAGAAGCAGAAAGATGAAATGAATTTCTGCCCACACAAAGCGTTTTGTTCGGGTCATACCAAAGTTCGATTACTTGGCCTTTGTTTTCATTTTCTGGAAAGTTTCTTGTTTGTTTTAAGTTTGTCAAATGGAAATGGTATTTCAGAAAAGTTGATAATTGGCATATAGTCACTTTCATAATGACACTTAATTGGGTTTGATGAAACACTTTTGTCCCTGCTCTTAAATATGAGATGAGCAATAAAACGCAACGTGGCAAGCATTTTCACCGTTCTGTTCTGTTCCATTGAGACGACAACACCTTGACAGCTTAAATTGCTTCATCCAATATTGTTTGGCTTCATCTTTTGTCCACAGTTCAACCGAGCGGACGGCACGTGAGCGCTGGAAATTGTTCAAGAATGTGAGCAAATTGGGACTGCAACGTTCGATTTCTGTGACTTCGGATACGGGTGGCCCAGGCTCCGAGGTGGATGCACCAGATGGTTGTATGTCCATGCCGGTTGATAATATACACGTCGATGCTGTCGATGAGGATGAAGAGGACGATGAGCTACCGGCGGTAAGTGTAGATGTGAGTTTAAGAAAAGGGGTAGAAAAGAATTTTTAAATTAAATTTTGAGATAAAAAAGGCTTCAGGCTAAAATAAATACTAAACACAGAAATTTTGTAGCTAAAATTCTGTATATTTTTTTGGTCTGTTTTACGACCTCCATGAAGTTGTTTGTGTGTGAATCTAAAAATGGTATTCCATTTTGACGTTTTTTGGCTGTCGAATACCACTATTTAGGTGCCTCCAATGGGGTTTTAAGAAAACTCTACTGTGCGCTTTTAAAGATTTTAGGTTTGACTCCTTTTATGAGCATTGTTTATTGCGTGTTTGCTGAGTCTTAAAGATGCTTTTCTTGCAACATTAATAAAAAAGTAAGGATTGTTGTCGCCGTTTTGCGACCTGGGGTGATGCGTACAGAAGTCCCTTATATCAGAATTTTAGGAGCTATTATGTTTCATTTACCCCAGTTTTAAACAATGTTCATCATGCCGATCAGATTTATGATCTTCTTCACACTTGATAGACACTGATCTAATGAGGTTTATCAAAATATCAAAATCTATCAATTCAAAAATCAAAATTTACAAAATCGATATATGATTTATCGAGTCCACCAAATATATAGTTATATATATCGATAAATCGTTATTTCATCAGGCCTTTGGAAATACTTGAAAAGATTTTAAATACCATATATACAATAACTTCTGATAAAATCATTTGTAGGGCCTATTCTTGCCCATCTGTAGTAATGGATCTGTTGAAACTACTCTGCGTTTGAGTAAAGTCTTTTTTATGAATTTGAAACTTTAAGAAAGCCTTTTAATATAAAGTGGGAAGATTACCTTTAAGGTATTTTTAGGATTCGTTTTTATCTACGGTACTTTATATTAAGACCGATCGATACTTTAACATGATCCAATGATCCATTTATGCTAAGTTGACACAGGAAAATTAGTTGGTCAAATTTCGACACGAATTTGGGTAAATAGGCATAGATTGTGAACCATATTTGAGCATGGCCATTTAGCCAAATTTTTATTGAAATTGTTTGTTGTAGTTGTCTGTTGATCGAGGTTTGTTCACATTTTTTAGTTCTGCAGCCACATTAATTAAGCTATTTCAATCATATCTGCGAACTGGTCCAGAACCGAACTCTAAAGAACCGGTTCGGCTCGGCTCCTTTCACATCGGCCAATTTTAGAATTTAGTCTCTAATTCTTGTTGAACATAAGATCAGTGGGAGCCGAGCCCGTCGCACAGTGGGACCATTTGAGTTTTTTCGTTGCAAAAATCATAACTTTTGAACCAAATAAGATAACACGGTGTGACAGTCAAAAAACTTCTGGGATGCGACATAGTGTAGGTTGTAGATATTGTTAAATGTAACATTGTGGCATACCACAAATTTTTCGTGCACATCAAAAAAATTTGGAATAACGGTTAAAAGTCCGTCTTTTCGAGGTTGATATAGTTAAAAAATCATATTTCTTAAACTAGGCGTCCTAAAATAGTTTGCAATGCGTCTTTGGAAAGAGAAATGTAACACCTTTCCAACGGTGTATTACATTGCAATCTCGGATAAAAATTGGGGGGCTACATGAATAACAAATCGATTTTTTCAGTTTTTTGCGACTTCACCGAACTTTAAATGAAAATGAATAGGTCAAATTTATATAAAACTATTTAATTTTGGTATGCAGTTTCGAAAAACATTTAATTATGCGTTTTCTGCAACTTAGTTTATTAAAATCGAATAATATTTGGTTGAGTTATTTAACTTTTTTAGGAAAAAACCTTAAAAAGCCTAATTTAAACAAGTAGGAAAGTTGGGCAAGGCCGACTATAATACACTCTTTACCCACAAAAGTGTATGCTCAGTGTAAATTTAGATGCTGCAGTGGCTGCTGAAAGCAATGCTGCTACTGCGCTGCAGCAGAGAAGTTTCTTTCGCTTATATCTGGACTATCGATCATCCGATCTTTACCAATCCTTTGGTGGACCGATAAAGAATCCCGATTACTAAATATGTCCAAAAAGTACGAACCTTCTATCTATAAAACTGCCGAAGATATGACGTTTTTTCTAAATTTTGGGGGCGGGAGGGGGCGTGGCAATAATTGAAAGTAAGCTTGATCTGCCTGTAAGCATATGAAGCTTATGTTCCATACAAGTCAAACCTCTATCTCTTACCATCTCTGAGATCTATTTATTAATATGGACAGACGGACTGACAGACGGACGGACAGACAGACAGGCGGACAGACTGACGGACAGACGGACATGGCTATACAATACTTACTCTAAACAAAAATTATTCAATAATTTACTCTAAAAACTCAACAATTTTACGGTCGACAGTGCTATAATGGCGCGACTCATCACCATATTGCGAAAATTTCATTATCCGAAAAACTTTAATAACTTTGCTAATTATTGACCGATTTTAGAAAATAGGCATACGTTCTAACCGTGAAGATGTGTTGTTCTTAAACAATAAAACAAATATTGGGGGTTTCTAACCAAACAGTGTTCAAAAACGTCACCAAAGACAAAAAATGGGAAAAAAAACCAATCAAAAATGGATTACGTAGCAAATACTCCAAGATAAGAAATGAATCCTGATCAGTTATATATGGTATCTTTAAAGACCTAAATTTCTTCTTTCCAAAACCGGTAAGAAAATAAAAATCATTTGATATATGACAAAGTTATGGGCGTAAAAGTGAGTGCTTGTGCGAAAAAAGGCTTTTTTACCGTTATTCAAAATTTCGATGTGCACCAAAAAATTCTAGTATGCCACAAAAATCTACTGAACCATATCTACAACCTACGCTATGTCCCATCCCAGAAGTTTTGTTTTGATTTTTTTTTTCGTGTCAACACCGTGTAATCAAATAATTTAAATGACATTTGATAGATAACACAAGTTTACAAATAAATAATGATTTTTTCGTCCTCGACAAATTTATGTCATTCTTTTAAAATACGCGCTCGAATCATCTGGAGTTAAAAAAATTTTAAGTACAGATTTCGAGATAGTCCCAACATATCGTTTTTAGCATTTTTGAAAAAGATCTAAGTTAATTACAAATATCTCAAGCATGAAGCACCTTAAAGCTAATAATTATCTTTCAATCATTCATAGGTCGTTTTATTGTCAAACTTGTAGTGTGGATGCTATTTAGAAAGAAATCGAACATTTCGTTTCATTTTGATCGAAAATTTGTAAAACCCGTTAATAACACCAATATTTTAGGTAACAAAAACTTTTTTAAAAATTTCTTTCACTTTTGGATGATGTAAACTAATATATAACTAATTGAAAAAGTACTCATTTATTGAATCTGTTGGAAATTGTAGAAGTTATTAGCATTTATTTAAAAAATGAGCAATTTCATGGTCGGTCTTGCTCCGCTATTTGTGTGCACACTTTTTGAATTTGTTAAAGAGCTTTAGGGATCAGCACAGACACAAGTTGTTCTGTTGTGTAGTGATTTTGGTCCGACTTCTAGGTAATAAAGTCACAGAAATGTTTACTAATTATAAAGTCACATGAAAACTTTGGAGAGCTTGTAACATAACTGGAAAATTGGCGTAGACGTCAAATTTATTGCAATAATTCAAGGATTCTAACAAGGATGTACTAAACACTTTTGTTTTTGTGAATTTCCTTCGATAAGAATACCCTGAACGTACGAAATACATACGAGGCCCGTCCCTGAAATGGCCGACCTAGCACAGAAGTGTTGGAAAATGTTCACAAAAAATATTAAAAAGGGGAACTACCGACTATTAAAAGCTTAAGCTTGCAGTTTGGTGCCTTTACCTTGCACAATTTTTTTTGGGTCGATTTTAATAAAGAACGCTTGTTATTGATTTGCAAACATGGACAAAATTTGTCATCGTTATGTGATACAATACTTTCATATAAAGGTCTTAGTCCAACCAATATTAAAAAGGAGCTGGATTCTACCTTACGTAATTCTGCTCCCTCGTTTACAACAATCAAATATTGGGTAGCTGAGTTTAAGCGAGGTCGTTTGAGCTGTGAAGATAAACGTTGTAATGGGCGTCCAAATGAGGTGACCACTTCAGAAATGGTGGCCAAAATTAAAAAATGTGTATTGAGTGACCGGCGATTGAAAGTTCGTGAGTTAGCTGAATGTGTAGGCATTTCAAAAAGTGCTGTACATTGCATATTGACCGAAAAATTGGACATGAAATAGTTATGCGCAAGATGGGTGCCGCGTTTGCTGTTCCATCGGAGATGCTTCCTTCTGGCTGATACATACTTTTGCACAAACTTATTATACTCTATGTACCTTTGGTACAGAGTATAACTAGTTTTCGACCGATCGTTCCTATGACAGCTATATGCTATTGTCAAATGTGCAGCGTATTTATACCAAAAAACTTCGAGCTAAGTTTGGTTGGGATGGCTTTTAAAAACTGACGGAGGAGATAGCATAGAATCAAACGGACGGACAGAGCTAAATCAACTCAGCTCGTCATGCTGATCAAGAATATAAAACTTTATGTGGTCGGAGATGCTTCCTTCTATGCGTTACAAACATACGGACAATTTTATATTGGGTATACAAATACTTAAAATAAAGAATGAAATTAAAAAGTATGAAAAAATTGAAAAATCCGGTTGGAGACCGGAATTCCGACTTATATGCTGTGAACCGAACCTCCTAAAAATTAAAAAGGTGAACCTGAACCTGTTCCCAACCTAAAATTTTGGATGGGATCAACAAAAATCAGAGACATCAAATAATTTGACCTTGTGACTAGCAACTTCTTTTATTATCTGGTCGGATTTGCGCGACTGAGTCTTAGACTCAACAGAAATTTTAGCAACAAAATCTAAAAAATTGTTCAGAATTATCTTTAAAACTCCCATCCATAATGGCCTCTTTTTTCAAAAGTCTCGACTCCTAAGCTTATTAAATGATTCATTAAAGCAAAAGCCATATGTTGTAAAAAAATGGCTTGACACAGTTCCAAGTGGCCAAAGCCGAGAGAAAAGGACCAACAGCTTAACGCCGAATTCAAACGGCAGTTTGAGAAGCTTTTCATGGCTAATTACTACAAAGCTGGCGCCAACAGCAGAGAGGGGTGACCGGGTGTAAAGTTTATTCAAAGAAAAAACTTTTCATTAGATTTTCAGAGGAGGGATCGAACCCACGACCTCTTACACAGCGATCGCGCACACTAGCCGCTGAGCCACCCGGCCATATGTTACATTGGTAATACTTACAAAGAATACGAAATGGAATTTAACTTAAACGTAAATTATTCTTTGAATGAATGTGTATTCCCATGTGATCTACAAATCCCGTCTAACGCAAAATCCACCCAATTCATATAAGATTAGTATCGTTTTCAGGTCGTAAGTGATTTGAAGAACACATGGGATGAAATTTACTATATTACTACTGTGTAAATCATGGGCTGAACCAAGGTTTGGACCAAAATCTTGAACGTCAAATTTCCAAACCTTAATCATTGGTAAATTTTGGTTCGAGCCCGCGAACCGGAGATCCGAAAAATTTGTTTGGGTTTGCAGCCCTGGAGTAAACTATATTCAAAGAAACTAGTCTCGCTTTATTCTATTTAACAGCTTACAATTTGGCTACATAGCTTACAAGTTCTTCCAAACTAAGTGTCCGCGTTGTTACACTCAAAACCCAAACTGTATTGGTATAATTTTAAAGTTATCTGCGGTTCCAGAAATGTTACTTTTAGAATTCCGTTACACAAAAATTTGAAAAGAACGGCTCCGGTCCTTAATCGGGCTCTAATCTTTAAGGTACAAGGTTCCGGTTCTGCTTCCAATTTGATTCCCGGGGAATACTGAGCTAAGCAATTATAAATTGGAATATACAGGCATGTTCTCAATTCCACTTTCACTCCAACTTTCCGGAAACGGAATTGATACAGTAACAAAACCATTGATCGTTTTAGAAAGTTATGCTTGTTGGCTTGTGAAATGAAAAGTAATTGGCAAATTACGCTCACGTACAGTTTGCAAATGTACATTAAGTTAATCTTTTTTGAATTCTGTGATCAATTTAGAACTTGTTTATATAATTTGAATTGCATTTAAGTCTTTAACAGAACCAAAAATAAAATGTATAACGTAAAAGTTCCATTTTCGATCGTTAAGCTTGATTCTTGGGTTACTTTTCAAAACTAACATAAACTTGCCTAATAGTCTTCTAGCCGTATTTCCAGTAAATGAGTCACCCATTGTTTTGTGATGTTAATTGTTAAAGATATTTTTCATGTCAAGTTTCACCCTACCATTTCCTTCCCTTAGTCTTTGACCAACAGTATTGCCTGTGGCCTACAACATGGCGGTGGCAGTTTTAAGCTGCAGCGCCATCGTTCCAGCGTATATGGTTCAAGGCATCTTATCTACGATGTTCCGCTGCCAATCGACGAGTGCCAGGCGGATGATGTCATCATGCGACCGCGTCGACGTTCTGCACTTCAGCGACGAGGTAGCACTGCCAGGAGCACCAATTCGTGGCATCGACTGAGTGGTCTAAGTACGGCCACAGCCACATCCACCTCGAGCACGAATAGTGGAGATCTGCTGCGCCGCAGTGTGCTGACAGCCAGTTGCAGCAGTTATGCGGAAAGCAGTATAGGAGATGGTGATGTTATGCCAACGTCGCCAGAGCCTCTGCGAGTGCAATCCTGGCAGCCACCGCCACCGAAAATGCAGCATCAGCCACTGACACGCAATGCCTCATCACCTCCGGCCATGGAGGCAGCTGAGGTAATTGCTGACGAGGCACAGGAGCCGGCGGGGGAGGGACAAATTCGCGGCAGTTTTCAGCAGTTTTTACGACGCATGTCCATGCGACGTTCAAACAAGCCCAAGCATCATCATCGCCCGCAGAGTGCCACCAATTCGATACTGTGAGTAACTGGCCGGTTCAGTTAAAGCAATTAAAATATATTTTTTCTACTCGCGCAGAAGCATCTCGGAGGAGTCCAGTGCCGCGGCCCTGCTGCCAAACACTGAGATAAGTTCAGTGGCTTCGACATCTGCTGTTGACATGTCCAATCCAGAGGCTTCCACCACCTCAACAACAACAACAACAACCAAATCTCAATCAGCCAACGAGTCGCAATTGGAAGGAAACTTGCAGATGGCGTCGTCTGCAACGGAAACGTCCACAAAGCGTAAGTTATGCAGCGGGCTTATTAACTCCATTTCTCTCTTTTTGCTATTATAGACTGGATAAAGTTTATCCATTTGTATGCATTGAAAGTTGTTATGCGCAATATGCGACAAGCCAATCGATGCCCAGACAGACAGTGCGTATGCGTGATTTCTATATTAAAACAAAAAGAAAACCGAAACTTTTTAAGGCTTTAAACCAAAAGTTTTTTCGATAAGTTTCTTCCCTGGCAGCCTTTCACCTCGCTTTCATTTGTTTGCCTTAATTTGCATCCAGTCTAATTAAATTGCCCCATCCCTCCTCCCCCTTTAAGCACGCTCCAGACACTTTATTCGGCCATCAATAAACGCACAAGAATGCAACAGAGTTCACAATAAATGTTGGCTACAAAAACTTTTACCAGCGTCTTTGGCTCAATGCCTCCGCCTACTCCTCTTTAGTTTGTTGTAATGAATATTGATTAGCTGAAATTTATTTCCCGCGTGGCGGACAAACTGCACCATAAATATGCACAGAGATGCAGCAAACAAAATATTGGCATATTTATCAGGATATCAACTGAAATTTTTGCGTGTGCTTGCCAATTTCCCGCCTCCTGGGTGTGCGCGTATGCGTGTGTGCTGTGCTGTGCAGAACTTAAATCAACTTTGATTTTAAAAAAGTTTACGCTCCCAGGCTGTAACTCAAAGCGACAGAACGTTCCGACTCTGCCAAGTTCGTAAAGCAGAAAAACTTTGCTTAACTTAATGCATTGATCTATCTGCTCGTTGTCAATATTCGGCTGACAAGTCATCGAGTCTCGAAGTCGAAGTGCAAACTTTCAATTTAATCAGCTGTGCGATTGTCACACGAGACAGCATCTACTTGGTTGGCGGTAGACAGACTTTTGGAAAATTCTGTAAAAACGTGTGTGGGTAAAGCAGGAAAAAAAGAAAATAATTTTCTAAGAGCCACTGAACCATTTAATTAAAATTAAATGTTATTTCTAAATGAAGATATAACGTTTTTAAACTATATAAGATTTCTAGAAATTAACCAATTGCATCGCCTTTATTAGGTCTTTACCTTTTTTATATCAAAGCATTGGACATACTGCGTCCTTGCTTTGGTGCACAGTGGTGCTGAAAGGCTCTTAGCTTAAATAACTTTTCAGATATGGCTCTGAATCACCTTTGGACCGTTTTTAACCGCTCTTAAATCGGTTCACAGACTTGAGATATAGTCTTTGAAACTTTTCTGATCGACAATTTTCGATCACCCTTTCCAGCATTTCGCCGGTCGCGCCAAATTCGGCGCGAATACAACGGATCTTCATTAAGCTGTTGCAGAGCCCATTGGAGACGTTGTGGCGGTGTGAGTCTTTCCATTATTTACCTTCCAACATTACGTTAGAAAACAGCGCATACCGCTCCAAAAAAAAATTATCAACGTTTTTTTTTACCTTTATATTTTTACCTTTATATCAAGGGTGCCCAGAACGAGCTTACCAGCGCGTCAAAACCAATACACATACAGTAAATCAAAAGTAGAAATTTCAAACTCAAAAAAAAATTTTTTTTACAAACGAAAAAACCACAATTTTTTCATTTGTAAATCAATTACAAAAACATCAATTTTTTTATGGAAACCTTCTATTAAATCCACCAAATCAAAATGGATTTGTTTTTGCCTTGAAGTGAAATATTAAGGCAGTTCAAGTGTGTCGTAAAAGTCGAAAGGCCAAATTGATTGTTAAATTCCAGAGACTTAATTTCTTCTAAATTAACAAAAGTTTTTAATTCTATGAACTCAAAACTTCCCTTCCCCAAAAAAAACCCCCCAAAATATCCCCTAACTAACCAACCCCACCAGAAAAAATAAATAAGTCCACGATTTTCCCTTTTTGCTTTGACATTCCTCAAGGAATTTTTTAACTTACGATGGGTTAATGAATTGTGTCCACCCCTGATCTTGTTCACTATCCCGACCACAACATTCATTGTGTGAATACCACTCGTCCATTTTGCACACAATGACTCTTGATGAATCACACAGTGAAACGAAGGAACCTGAATCCCATTTTTAATCAACTGCCCTATAAAGCCCTCCTTTTTCCAATCATTGCGGGCGCACCATCTGTGCATACGGCAGTGAATCTTGTTGATTCGGTTTTTAAGTCCAATCTTTCGATTACAGCATGGAATATGTCAATGCCTCTTGTATTTCGAAGTAGAGGGATCAGAGCAAGAATTTCCTCATTAACGTTAAAGTTGTAATCTACCATTCTGACTGCTAAAATTAGTTGGCTTATGTCGGAAACGTCGCATGATTCGTCCAATGCAAGAGAGAAGTATGCACAGCTTTTAATTTTTGTTTTTATAAGCGAGTCGACGTAGTTCTTAAGCTCTTCAATTCTTCGGGTTACTGTGTTTCTAGACAAGGAAACTGTTTCAATTGTCTCTGCCAATAAATTTCCACTTTCTCCAAAACACGACAGTATTTCTTTGCAGACTTTTTTTAATGAATATGCCATCAGAAAAGGCTTAAAATTCTGAGCAATCCTTAAACTTGCAGCATAAGATGCTTTTAGAGATCTAGAATGCGTATCATTTGTTTGAAGACCAAGACTTTGAGTTTTTATTTCCTCACTATGAGATTCAATATATTTTAAAATATTTAGCGCATCGTGCTCTAAAAAAGACATTTTATGCAGCTCAAATAATTGTTCTCTTGAGACTTCTGCTAGTCTATTATTGACGTATTCTGCATGAAATGTGTTAAAATGCCGCTCAAAATCATATTTGGCTATTGATTGAATTATACGAAAGCATAACATACATTGTGCTTCAGCCATAAAAATTTGACTGAAAAAAAAATCAGACTCCCAATTCTTCTTGAATATGCAACTCATTTTGCTCATAAAATAACCACCGATTTCTTCAAGTGCTTCCAAATACGCATTAGCAACGCAGATCTGCCTCGACCCTATTGCATTGAAAAACAAGGAGCGAATGGCAATGTGTTTGGTCTTTTCGCGCAGCCTCCGCACATCCCGGGGGAAAGAAAATGCGTTCGGCCGTGCTTAAAGCATTTTGTTGTTATGTTCGAGTTAGCGAGAGACATAGAGAGAGAGAGAGAGAGAATAGAGACACACATGAAGTTGTTGTTGCAGGTCAGAGCGCGGCAACAACAAAACATAGAGCACGCATAAGATTTGTTTTGCTTTTTGCTGGCTTATGGCGCGCGCAAAATGTTTACGCGCAGGCTATTCGTTTGCGTAGAACAACAACACAAGCGTGTATTGCGTAATGGGCATGGGCGCCCCTGCTTTATATAATTTGACAGTTTGATTTAAAGTGTTTGGGGTTTGCTGGGTAGCATAGTAATTCTAGAGTTCATTGTTTTAATCTATATGGGGTAATTGCGGACGTTACATTCGTACGCAAATTTGCTGGTTAAAAATTGCCACAGCTGGCGTTCACAATGGTAAATTTTAATGAATTTTTTTTTGCAAAATGCAGATCTTCTGGAGTTCTTTTAAACCTATTTTGAAATAATCGGAAAACTGTTTTAGAAAAAAAGTTATGCTTGCTTAAAGTTCCGTTGCGGACGTTACAAATAATGGAAGTCGACTTTGGGGCTTATGTGCATTTGCACATTTTTTTTTAGCGAATTTTGCATAATAAGCTAAAAAAGTCCAAATACAAAAAATCAAGTGGAATATATGACCATATCAATCCAGCTTAAAAAGAATGTTTAGTTGTCCCAATTGGTAAAAAAGAAGTTACAAAAATTTAATAAAATTTTTAAGTGCATCGTTGCGGACGTTATTTTCGTCTGTTGCGGACGCGTTACCGCACCTTTTCCATCACAGCCGAAATTGTGTAAATAAAAAGTATTTCCATGTCACTTAGCAAAATGTTGTTTTTAACCTTTTTCACAAATTATTTTAGGTTTGAGAAGAATCTGAAGTTCATCTCAAATTAAGTTGCTCTCGTCTGACCCCTCTTGGGGTACGGCCTTGTTCGCTTGCAATATGGGCATTTCCTGCGTTACGGACGTTAACTACATTCGTAAACATAATGGAACATAGCGCTTGGAAAGAACTTTCAAATCAAGATAAAAAATGTTGACCAGTTTGATTTATGTAGGTGTAGGTCGAAAAATTTGTTTTAGTGAGAAAAACTTTTTTGTTTTGAATGGAATCGGCATCAGACTTCGTGTTTAAAAGTTTTCAACGCATTTTCATGATTTCACTAAGTTTGGTCGAAACCGGAGGACTATATAGATCAGCTGCATTGAAAAGTTAGGCTTAAAAAATAGTCTAAGTAGTAAGCGTAGTGAAAATTTATACGATCTTCAAGGGTATATACACTTCGGCCGTGCCGAAGTTAGCTTCCCTACATTTTAAAGTGTGTTTTACCAATAGAGTATACAAAATTAGTCCAGTAAAAAGTTGGTATAGGTAGGGAACCCCTCCTCTTAGTGTAAAGCTAGTTAATGGCCATGTGAAAATCCATTTTTTGTGAGGAACAAAATATTTGTTCAAAATAGGTGATCATTTGTGCTGATATTGGTACTATGGGCGGTCATAGGAGAATGTTCCTAGCATATTCTTAAGGAATGTGCCGAAAAGAAACTGCACACTTTCAAACGTCAAAAGCTGTCAGTGGGAGCTTTCGATCATGCTTTGATCATAAACATTATACGATGCCTCGAATTGAAAAGCAAGTTCGCAAGAAAATTGTGCACAATTACTGTACCGAAAGTGGTCTGTCATACCGAAAATTAGCAAAACGGTACAAAGTTAATGAAAATAGTGTAAAAAACATAATCCAATTTGGAGACATGTACTACAAAAGATTTGCCAAAAACTGGATGAAAAAAAGGTCCACAGGATGATAGTGTTGACAAGAAGGTATTAGCCTTACTTCACAAAGATCCCACGATGTCTGTTTGAGATTTGGCAAAGAAAGCCCGTACTAGTACAAGTATGGTTCAACGAATTAAGCAACGGCATAACTTAAATACATACAAGAAACAAAAAGTTCCCAAAAAAAGTATCTGCCAAGTAGAAGTCGGCAAAACGAGAGTGCGTAAGCTCTATGATCGCTTGCTCACGGATGCAGTGGAATGCATTATTATGGACGACGAAACATACGTAAAATTGGACTCAAAAACTTTACCAGGCCCCTAATTTTATACAAAAACTGAAGTTGACGACTCAGGGTCCAAAATTCAAGTGGATAAATTTTGGGAGAAAGAGCTGATATGGCAGGCCATTTGCACCTGTGGCTTAAAAACCAGACCATTTTTCACAAAGGGCTCAATTAAAAGAGTGTTTAAAAAAACGTCTGATACCTTTTTATCAAAAACACAATGTGTCCACAATATTTTGGCCTGATCTAGCGTCAGCCCGTTCAACATTGGCGTTACTTGACACCAAAAACATCAAATTTGTGTCAAAAGAGGGAGAACCCACCAAATTGCCCAGAGCTTCGTCTCATTGAGAGATATTGGGCCATTGTAAAGCGCAACTTGAAAAGGAACGGTAGTCTCTCCGAAAACATGAAGGACATTAAAAAAAACTGGATGCGTGCAGCCGGCAGGGTTACCGAAGAGGGTGTTCAGAACCTGATAAGAGGGGTTAAACAAAAAAATTCGATCAAAAATTAGAGGCTAAATTTTTTTATAATTTCCGTAATGTAAATTTAAAGTTAATATTATTTCCCAAAAATACAAAGAAAAAAAGTTGAAATCGAATAAAAAACCTGAAAGTTTCTTTTCGACACATTCCTTATTTTAGTATTTTTCGATTGCGTTGGCCCAATTTGACAAATTGACTCCGGGTAAACTTTTTATCGGAAATGGCCTTATGTTCATAAAAGCTCAAAACTGATAAACTCACTTTATGTTACTTTGAGGTTAAGTTTTTCGAATTCTCGGCAATCTAGAGCAATTTAAAGGCCATATTCAGATTCAGCAGGCGAAAATCCATTATAAACACCTACTTCCACCTCATAATATTATAATAAAATTTTTGAATGTTTTCATGCCGTTGCGGACGTTACAAAGGAGGCTTCAGGTTGATCGGACGCGTTTCATGAGGGACCAAATCCTCACTCATCAGACCTGAAATGTCTATCAAAAGAGCAGTCTCTCCATGCCAGCAACAGCAAAACTGTTTGGGAATTCCAAAGCAGCATGCGCGCAAAACACCAAAAAGGACAGCCTAAGACAGACATTCCCCTTTGTATGTGCGTGGCCTCCATTGGACTTTGCACTCAGTGTGCAGCCATCGGCCGCCACGTCTGAAGCAGAAGACCAAAAATTGTTTGCATACACTTGCATACAAAACAGGAGTTTTTGTTGTTTTAAATGAAAATATTTTTATTAGGTTTTGAACAACAACGCGGTGCCATGCGTTTTAGTACTTTTATGACTGTTTTAATGACCTTTATACTGTTAACTTGCAGTTTTAACTGGCTCTAGGTCTTGTTATGATATTGGCTTAATTTTATACAGAGGCACAAAACTCGTCCGATCAACCTGAAGCCTCCTTTGTTGTGTTGTGTGCTTCTGTTTAAAGTTATGCCAATAGCATGACTGGACCTAGAGCCAGTAAAAACAGCAAGTTAACAGTATAAAGGTCATTAAAACAGTCATAGTTATTCAACATATTTTATTGCGAAGGGAGGGATGGAGGTGATCTGCATGCAGACAATACTAATCTAAACTTAAAATTTGGCTGCTCTTAAAATTGGAATGAAAAATTTTCAAAAAGAAATTCTATTGAAAGTCCAAATCTATTTTACAATATTTATTCGAAACTCGAAAATATGATATTTTAACTGAAAGTTGAAGTATCTCGTCTGAATATCGTCTAAAGCATAGCTGAGATGTGTCGCTGTCGCTGAAACACGAAAATAAACTTGTAAGATGATATAACGACATATGCTCATCTCAATATAAAAATTCTACACAATACATAACAACAAAAGTAAAGTTTTTCTGAGTTATGTCAGCCTTGAAGTAAGTGAGTCGTATGTATATGCTTTATGTACTGCATAGAAAAATACAGATATTTGTTTTTCCCCTACTGACCACAATATTGACGACACGGTAAACGTGCCCCAATCCGCTAAATGCTGATTGCAACATGTTGCACATTGCACAGCGAAATAACTGAAACTGAAGGGAAACAACGACAATCTAAAAAAAAGTGGAAGCAACTTCATATGAATAATGAAAAAATATATTGCTTTTGTTTTTTGTTCTGTGTGCATATAAAATTGAATTTTTATTGAAACAAACAAAAGCAAAGAAGCGCATTGATAGCCAGGCAGGTGGAGAGCAAAACTTCTGGTTGTGACAATCGATGTAAAAAAATAGAAACACTTTTATTTGCATTGATAGACTTATTAAGGGCATCGTGATTTTATAAGCCATTAGATTGAAACAATTGATTTTCGGAAACAAGCTGAAAAGTTGAAATAATATTAAACAATTACTTGGGCCTGTTTCAAATATCGAGAAGATTTTCGTGTATATGTATACAGGAGTGCATTTGTATTTTGACAAAAAAAAAACATTTCATACATGTTTATTATATCTTTTTAACAAACAGAGAGAGGCTCGGCTTTGGCCCTTTGGGGCTGTGTGAAGCCATTTTACATTTTTACATTTTTAACCAAAAAAATCCTTTCATTTTAGAATTTTGTTTGAAGACTGTTGTAATATTAAGTTTTTAATAAAACATTAATAGTACACAATCAGATGCTTCTGCTAGAAAATATAAACCATATATGGTAAAATTGGTCAAATATTTCAATAGTTTTTTGTCCATAGCTTCTAAAAGCGCGAAGATATCAAAAAAGTGTATATGTAGTAAAATTGAGAATACAATGGTCTACAAAATATGCTAGAAAAAAGGTTATTTTTAAAAATTTGATTTGTTCATGGTATTATTCTTACTTTTATCTCTTAAATTCGACTTAAACCTTAATTATATCATAAGATATAAGTTCATGTTCGATTTGTAATAAAATATAGATTTTTTGAAGTTCTTGCACAAGTTGTAAAGGGTGATTTTTAGCTATTATCTTTTTGGCAACACTGGTTTAAACAGCTCACGCACGTTTCGTGTTTTGTTTCACTGTCAAACATCTTCAGTTTGGTCTATAATTTAACCATGAATCGTCTTACAAACAAACAACGCTTGCAAATTATTGAATTTGATTGTTAAAATGCGTGCTCTGTTAAGAAAGTTCATCGCTCGCTTCTCCCATTTTGTGGTCAGCTTAATCGACCCACTGAAGCGGCTATTCGGGCTATTGTGACTAAATTTCGCACCAGATTTACATTGTTGGACATTTAACCACCAACACGCTTACGTAGAGTGCGAACTGAAGAAAATATCACAGCTGTATCGGCCAGTGTTAATGATGATTATCAATTATCGATTCGTCGCCGTTCGCAGCAATTGGGCCTCTGTTACTCAACAACGTGAAAAATTTTGCGGAAGGATTTAGGTGTGAAGCCTTTCAAAATACAGTTGGTGCAAGAATTGAAGCCGAACGACCGACCGCAACGTAGAATTTTTGGTGAATGGGCTCCTGGAAAGTTGGCCGAAGATCCACTTTTTTACCGAAAAATTGTGTTCAGCGACGAAGCTCATTTTTGGCTCAATGGGTACGTAAATAAGCAGAATTTTGGATTTTGGAGTGAATATCAGCCAGAAACATTGCAAGAGCTACCAATGCATCCAGAAAAAGTCACAGTTTGGTGCGGTTTATGGGCTGGTGGCATCATTGGACCGTACTTCTTCAAAGATGATGCGAATCGTAACGTAACTGTGAATGGTGAGCGCTACCGTGAGATGATATCCAACTTTTTTTTGCGCAAAATGCAAGAGCTTGACTTGCATGACATGTGGTTTCAACAAGACGGTGCCACATGCCACACAGCACGCGCAACAATGGACTTGTTGAGAGGCGAGTTCGGTGAACATTTTATTTCACGTTCGGGACCGGTCAATTGGCCGCCTAGATCGTGCGATTTAACGCCTTTAGACTATTTTTTGTGGGGCTATGTTAAAGCTCATGTCTATACAGACAAGCCCGCTTCAATTGACGCATTGGAAGACAACATTGAAGCATTTATTCGTGAGACACCGGCCGAAATGTTGGAAAGAGTATGCCAAAATTGGACTAAGTCGATGGACCATTTGAGGCGCGGTCAACATTTGCATGAAATAATCTTCAAACAGTAAATTATATGGACCGTACTATCGACTTAAATAAAGATTTCATGAATTTTTTGAAAAACTTTCCTATAGCTCTTAAAAAGTCACCTTTTATTTAGCCATCACAAGTTTTTATACCCTGTTCCCATTGAAAATGGGAAAAGGAGGATCATGAAGTTGTGCAAAAGTATGTAACAGGTAGAAGGAAGCATTTGCGACCCTATAAAGTATATATATTCTTGATCAGCATCAACAGCCGTGTCAAGCTAGCCATGTCCACATTTGATTCTTATATTTGCAGGCAGATTAAGTTTATTTTACATTTTTTTCAACGTCATATCTCCTACAGTTTTATAGATAGAAGTTTCGTTCTTTCTGAGCATATTTAGTAATCAGGATTATTTAGCAAACTGCCAAAGGAACGGTATAGATCGGATGAACGGTTGTCGAGTTACAAGAAAAACAAACAATTATGGGCAGCACCGGTCGCAAGGGTGGCTCAGCGGCTAGTGTGCGCGACCGCTGTGCAAGAGGTCGTGGGTTCGATCCCGCCTCGGAACAAAAAAAAGTTTTTTCTTTGATTAAAAAATTTTACACCCGGTCACCCCTCTCTGCTGTTGGCGCCAGCTTTGTAGTAATTAGCCATGAACTGCTTCTCAAACGGCCGTTCGGATTCGACGTTTAACTGTAGGTCCCTTTTTCTTGTGCGAAAATTAGAAGCGCACAAGCCAAGAGTTTGAGAGAAGCTCGGCTTTGGCCCTTTAGGGCTGTGTCAAGCCATTTTACATTTACCGGTCGCAACGGTAATGGGCAGCACTTTACAGTTACAGAGTATGTTGTAGTCGGGCTTGATCGACTTTCTTTCTTGTTTTTAATTATTAAGCAAATCGGCAAAGGTGTTATATTCCACTATCTCTTTGAAGACGTTCTTCTTAGTGTCTAAGTATGAAGATTCTGAGAAAGTATTGAAACTAAAGTAAGCACTATCACAACGTATGACAATTTTTCGTTCTGTCCATTATGTTATGTTTGCATACATTTTCTCTCAAGTCATAAATCGTTATTTTTGTCTTCCTTATTCTCATCCCCTCCAGGCGTCAACATTGACTGCAAAGCATTCGAAACAAATCGTTGCAATAACAACAACAACAGCAGCTCGGATGAAAATGCAGAAAACCAAAACACCAACAGTATTGACGTGACAGACGTGACGTCCCACTCCCAGAAGCAGCACTGGACAGGTGCAGTGGCTCCACCTTCAAAAACGATGGACGCTGAACGCAAATATGGCAAAATATCACATCACATCTATCTCATGTACATGCGTGCCTCCGGTCTGCCCATAATCATTGTCTTTTTTATCACCGCACTAATTTGGCAATGTTTGCGTGTCTACACGGACGTTTGGCTGCAGCATTGGAGTGACCATGTCCAGCAACACGACCAGGACAAGAGCGGCCCGGGCGACATGGCCGGCTACGAAGTCACGTATTATTTTCGCATGTATGCAACAATTTCGTGTGTTTGCATTATAATGGCCATGATATCAACACCGGCCGGACAATGGGCCGGCTGTAATGCTCGTCGTAATTTGCACGATAAACTTTTGCAAGCGATTTTGCATAAAACGTTGCATTTTTTCCAAGTGACACCGCTCGGACGTATTGTGAATCGTTTCAGCAACGATATGGCGATCATTGATAAGGTAAGATTTGTTATTGTTGTTGAATTGCACCCTCTCCCCTCCCATTCCGCCATTATCCTGTGTGCCTTTCCTCACTTTTTGTTTCGGCATAAAATATGAGCACAATGCCACTGCAGCTTATTGCTGTCCTTGCTGGTGGTTGCTGCTGTTGTTCTGGCTTAGATTTCACCTTGATAAGCACGCATTATGCACTGGATTTTTTGGGTATGTGATATATGAGTTTGTTGACACCCATTTTGTTGCGCTTTTATTACAGTTTTCGATTTTGTTTAGCTTAATTTATTATAACAGAAAAACATTGTGAATGACTGACTCTGTTGTGACGCAGTTGGTTGGCATGTGTTTTTGTGATTTCACTGATAAGAGAAATTTGCCAAAGCTCTTTGATTGATATGCTGGCAAATGTTTTAGATTTCAAATATTTTTCAATATTTCATTACAAAATAAAATAAGGAAATTACTACGTTAATATTGTGATATAAAAACTATTTTCTGCCCATATCGAGGAAGGAAGCTCTAATGGGTAATTCAAATGGCTTGTCACAGCCCTTAAGGGCCAAACCCAAGCTTCTCTCAATCTACTGGATTGTTGGCTTTTAATTTTCTCACAAGAGAAAGGCACCTACAGTCTAATGCCGAATCCGAATGGCAGTTTGAGAATCTTTTTCATGGCTACTAACTTCAAAGCTGTCGCCAAAAGCAGTGAAGATGACCGGATGTGTAAGTTTTTCAAAGAAAAACATACTAGCCGCTGAGCCGCACCCGGCCCCTACTGGGTGGGACCATAACTATAGGGGTTCAAAAGACACTCGAATAGGTGTTTGGTGTCATGCGCACCGAGGTCACATTTGGGGCATTCATCAACGACCTCAGGGTTAACGCGGACTAAGTAGTTGTTTAGGAGCCTGAGCGGAGTTGGGCCGGTGTATTCTTAGAGCGAAGCTATAGGACTACCTCTCAGGACTACGTTTTCTTGGTAGGCTTCTATGATGCAGGAAACCATGTCGGTGTGTGCCTTTTTTGGCTTCAGCGCCCGCGGTTACTGTTACCAGTGGCGTACGCAGAGGGACAGTTAAGAAGCTTCTATTGTGGCTTATTGTTTTCGAAACAGAAGGTGATGTTAATTGCTGATGAAGTGTCTGCGTATAGTCCAAATATATAAAATGTGTCCCGTCCAATGATTTTTGTTAAAGTTTTCCCAGTTAATTATTTTCGCATATTTTGTTCAAGGTTATTTAAATGTTACTTTTTTTGTACAGTGACACTGAGACTGAGACAATTACAGCTCACTGAAAAAGGAAACTTTCGTTGGAAAACGAACAAAGAGGCTGTTGCAACTTTAAGAAATTAGATTAAGGCATTACCAGCAGTTCCATCACACTTTTGTCCAAGCAACAGCAATAAATTGCTGGCTCAATAAATTACTGGCTCGAGGTCTTGCTATGCTATCGGCATAATTTTAAACAGAGGCACACACCACAGCAAAGGAGGCTTCAGGTTGATCGGACGCGTTTCATGAGGGACTAAATCCTCACTCATCAGAAATCTTGAGCCTGAAATGTCTATCCAAAGTGAGGATTAGGTCCCTCATGAAACGCGTCCGATCAACCTGAAGCCTCCTTTGTTCAGGTGTGTACCTCTGTTTAAAGTTATGCCAATAGCTTAATAAGACCTCGAGCCAGTAAAAACTGCAAGAAATGAACTATAGTTATAAAGTTAGATTGCATCACTTTGCAATTTCGAGATTTTTATCTAAGTATTTTTATTGACATTCATACCATTTCATAAATCTTACGCAAATTTGCGCTTTACTGAGTAATGACATTTTGAAATATCCTAAGGACGCGTCCGTCTGTCCGTATGAACAAACAGATCTCAGAGATGGTAAGAGATAGAGGTTTGATATGTATGGGACATATGCTTCTTATAATTGCAGGCAGATCCCCCTCCCGCCCCCGCAAATTGGAAAAAACGTCATAACTTCCACAGTTTTATAGATAAAAGGTTCGTTCCTTCTGGACATATTAAGTTATCTGGATCCTTTATCGATCGAATGGTAAAGATCGGATGAACGATAGTCGAGTTATAAGGGAAACAAACAATTATGATGGGCAGCACTTTACAGGTACAGAGTATATTATAGTCGGGCTTGACCGACTTTCTCAATTGTTTTTTATACAAAACTAGATGGCCCTACGAACTTCGTACCGCCTAACAGTCAATAAATGTAATTATACGATTAGCAAAATTTTTTGAAAATGATTTTAATGCAATAAAATGAGAGATCAATATTTATTAAGTTCAATAGTTCAAGAAAGTGATGAACTTAGCTGCTGGGTTACACATGGGGTGAGTTTTCTTCTTCTAAACGGTGTCCGGGTGTGGCTCAGCAGCTAGTGTTTGCGCCCGCTGTGCAAGAGGCCGTGGGTCGGTCACCTTCACTAGCTGTTGGCCAGCTTTGCAGTAACAAGCCATTAAAAAGCTTCTCAAACTGCCGTTCGGACTCAGCGTTAAACTGTAGGTCCCTTTCTCGTGTGCGAAAATTAGGAGCACACAAGCAAAGAGAGTGAGAAGAGCTCGTCTTTGGCCCTTTGGGCAGTGTCAAGCCAAATATTATTATTTTTTAATGGTTTCCCAAAGTTAACAAAAGCTTTCCCTTTGCCGCGATAGTTTTGGGATTCCCTTGATTTAGCAGTGTTAACAGGCGTAAGAACAAAAAATAATGCATATAGTTTGCCGACACGTTAACATGCTACCTATAATTGACCATGAGATAGATAAACATGAATTTTCTAAATTCATGGTAAATCGGAAATTGAATTCGTGAATTCCTTGCTGCTAAGCTCGTCTTTTGATCAGACAAAATTTGCAAATATTCGGAGTATATGAAATTAATCCGCTCGGTTCGTCGATAGGAACTCGACCCTTACCAAAAGTCAGCAATTGCTTGGAGAAATCTTTGGCAGATGGATCGTTCAGCAATGCACCTCTGTCAGCTGCCAGCTAAATTTTCTTTACATAGCGCCATAGATGGGATGATCTTAGGCAAGCGTTTACTTAATTGGCCGCAGTTGATCTTCGCAGTATTTGCAGTGTAAAATCATTGCGCCACCAAAACATCTCGAGTCATTGCACAAAGCTTTTAATGTTCGTAAGAGTGCTTCCAATGCGCGCTTGTGCGCCATTGTGCATTCGTCCAAAAGGTTGATTTTAGACGACACAAAAGTTTTGGCCATAGCGGAATGTTTTCCATGTCGTTTGTTGAATAGTTTGATTGCTGAATGACCTGTACGGCATTCTGCTATCAGAGAAAGTTACTGCTACACATTTGCCAAGCTACAGAATTGTGCAATTTTCAAATTTTTGGAGCTATTGGCCCTTAAATTTTTTTTGCCCGTCTACAATTAACAACTATCAAAAATTCTTAACAATATAAACTCAAATATTTTTCAAATTTCGCGGTCTTTTGGACCATTTAAATATATTGTAATAGTTATTCTGTTATGCGGGCCGGGTTCAAATTTTACAAATCAAGGTTAAGGTGGTGTGACTAACCCCACTTTGTTATAAATACACAGAAAAAAAAATCGGAGATATTCGGGAACAAATCAATCCCAAACGATGTCAGAAGTCGGTCAATGCCGAATATTCCCATTCCAAATACGAACAGGATTGACTTGAGCTCGGATTTTCAATCCCGAAATTCTTGTCTTGATCCTTATCTTATGCCACATGGGATTGATTTAAGCTTGTTATCCGAACTCGACTTGATCCCTTAGTAGGATCCAATCTAGAAGCCCCGATATTGACTTAAGCTCGAAATTCATACTTGATTTGATCTAGAAATCGGTTTTGTGCAAGTTTGGCCAAGATTAAATTGAGCTCGATATTCAAACTACACTCAATCCGAAAAAAGATTGCTCCAAAAACTACCGAGATTGTTTTGTGCTCGAAATTCGTACTTGATTTGATCTGCAAATCGGCTTGGTGCGAGTTTGCGCGAGATTAAATTGATTTCGATATTGGAACTGCACTTAAGCCCAAAAAGAATTGCTTCATAAGTGACTGAAATTAAAGTTATCTCTTTAATATAACCTATACCCATTAAAAATGGGTAAAATGGGATCATGAAGTCATCGTCAGCTAGAGCGTGCTTGCGCGCTTGTTTTTGTGTATACATATGTGTGAGCGTGTTCATCTGTTTAGAAAATGAATGAAAACACATGAATTAAAGGGTACAGAGTATTTTGGAGTCAGGGTACTCGACTACAGTGCCCTTACTTGCTGAAACTTTATGTTACCCCAAAATAATCTTCTCACAAGAGCACCATGCGACTTAACGACATTTTTGATTTTCAAATCAGCAAGTTCTTGCCGGCTATAGGTCACTACCTCCGATCGTTGTTTGCATACCCCCGGTTATGTCTTTAATAGAATTTAGCTTTCTCCTCATGCCGGCACTGCTATGACTGTCTGGGAATTGCAAGGAATCAAAGTAGAAAAATCGACACAAAATCAAATACGAAGCTTATATGTAGCCATTTGCTTATGACTGTTTGTCCCCAACTGATATTTTAATATTTACACGTTGATTTTACTATTTTCACCATTGATTTCAGCGTTAAATATGGAATTCGTATATAAAGAGTGATCACTGCAAATTAAATATTGGAAATAGAAATTAAATGAGTAGTTAAAATTGAAATCTGTACATACTCAAAATGATCCAAGAGCAGAAGAATTCTATTAGATTTGGTTCTGAAAATACTAGAGAATTAGTATAAATTAAATGAATGTTTATAAATGTTTACTTACTCGGGGGTGGAGCATTTACACTTGAACACACGATTGTAAGATGCTGACTGTACTCCGTTGGACTATCGCAGATAGATGGTAGTCAGATAACTTTTCTTAATTGTCTTCATATATTTCTGGCATGTTGTCGCTTGTATGGCCACTTGTAATTCTCAATTTGGAATTTTCCAACTGCAATATAAAATTGAGGTAACTGAATTTTGCCGTTTACAAATATGATTTTACTCATCTGACTACTAAGACGATGTTTTTTAAATTGAATTTTAATATCAAAATAGGCTACTAGTTTAACATATATCAACATCACAATGATGTTATAGATTTTCACTATGCGTAGTTTTCCCTGAGTGTTCTATTTCGCTCTTCTCTAGCTTTGATATGGTAAATCGTGCTAACTCTCAATCTCGTGTCAATTATTTGACTCTCCAAGTACCAAAGGATTCATATTGATATTAAGCTTTTTCGGATTGATACCAACTTTTAATAGGATTAGTATTTCAAGCAACTCAATCGAACTTGTATTCATAGCTCGATCATTCCTATTACGACTCGAGGTTTCCTGGATACCGATTTTATATAATATAATCGGGAGCAAATGCGAGCGGCGATCCCAACTGGTACAGAGTATAATATAGTCGGGCTTGACCGACTTTCTTCCTTGTTTTTGCACGTTTTTTCTAAAAAAAAAAATGCCCATGGATTGCATTGACTTTTGATATCTAAAATTTTTCTAATGGTATTTACAGCCAGAACCGTGATTGCAATTAACTCTAAGTTTTAGCTTTGCCTTAAACAGAAATCAGCTATATATATTGATGGAAAAAATGTCGCGTTCGACATGTCACGTATCGACACACAAATATATATTTTTGTAAGAAAAGTACAGAAGATTCTTAAATCAAACAAAATATATTTCAAAAGACAATTCATTAAGAAGATATTAAAAATATTTGGGCTTAAGAATTATGTCAAGTTTCGCTAAACTTTGTCTTTATATAGATGGTCTCGAAAACCACTTCTGTTTTTGTCACGTTCGACTCGCTTCTTATTTTGCCAATATTTTTGAAACAGGATTTCACTTGCTATTCACTTTAGCACTGATTAAAGTGCAGGCTAAAAGCTATGTAATAAAGTAAAGAACGAATTGAAATTGCGTTGAATTTTTACTTTTTTTTTACTTTGAATGTGTACGAACGTCTTGTTCGACATAATGGAAATGTCCATATGCGAGATGCAATCGGAGATAAGAGCAGCAGCTTTTGTGGAGAACTCTTTCTGCTATTATTTTGCATACTTTTTTTGGTTTCATAAGGGCTTCCCCTTCTCCTACGATTGTCGATACTAAAATTTTCGGGGTATCGTATAATTTTTGGCAGGAGTGTATTTGTAAACCTGTGTTATTGTGCTTTTTACAAACTTTTTTCCAATGATTAAGTGAACCCAAATTTGATTATGAAACATTGCTGACTGTGAGTGAGTGACATACATTTATCATAAAAGTGAGTTAGCCGCATACGTTCCATTTCCATATTCAAGCACACAGCTTTCATATTTTGACAACAAGCACGCCCAACCGAAGGACATACAACCGTTTGACATACACAAATTTAGTCATTTGTCAGTTTTGCCCACCACAAACGAGCAAAAGTCATTTTAAAATGTCAGCCAAAAAGCCCCTCGTGTAGTGAAATCTCCATCCCAAGTCCTGCTGCAAACCAAACGCATTTGTTCAAATAGTAACAAATTTATTTTCATTTACAGAAAATCGCCGCAACCAGTCAACGATTGCTGCAATTCACCTTGCTCTGCCTGTGCGCCATTTTGATAAATGTGAGCATTACGCCCTGGTTCTTGGCCCTCACTGTGCCAATTTGTGGTGCCTACTATGTCATACAAAAGTTCTACAGGTGCTCGGCGCGGTAAGTAGAAGTGACAGATCTAAGCATTGAAAGCATCTTGTAAATGTATTAAGTAAGAGTATTTTTGGATGCCTTTCATATCTCTGGAAATTTGTGTGGAAAAGTTAAACAAAGAAATGCGGCACAAGTTTTTGACCAAAAGCAGTTAAACTTGGCCATAACTGAAGAACAGCAAAATAGCAACAAAAGATTTTCGCATTTTGAATTTTGTGCTGAGCCAAGTTTGTCCGTTTTCCATCCACTCTGCTTGGTTAGATAGTGCGAGTGGCACTATTAGCAGATTCCTATCTACAGTTGGCTTATAATTGTCTTTCAAGCATATTTTGTGTTGGTAAAAGTTTGCAGCATTTCTGAAGGAGGGCGGCGGCGAAAGGGAACAAATGGGCGATGTGGTCGATGGTTTGGATGAGTTTAAAGAGCAGATAATTGTAAAAGTTTAATTTTGCGAAATACTTGGGAGCTTATTCAAAGTCAAACAGGGTGGATCAATAAGTGAGACTGATTCACTTAGCGACCCTTCGTATGTAACTAAATTCTTGGAATCCATCCCAACATTAGCTCTTGTGTGCAATTCCCATGCAAATCTTATTCACTCACTCGTATATTTTCAATTGTGTTTTTCTTCTCCTCTCCTCCCCAGTGAACTGCAACGCATTGAGAATTCAACGAACTCACCGGTCATATCGCATCTTTCGGAGACAATTCAAGGTGTGACCACAATACGTGCATACAATCAGCAAGCACGATTCACCGAAATACTCTTCAAACGTCTCGAGGCAAACACAATTGCATTTACCATATTGAATACAAGTAATCGCTGGCTGGGCATATCATTGGTAAGTCCTTTGACTCGGGTGTCTGTTGTCTGCTGTCGGCTGTCTCTTGCGGCGCATTGCTGGTCAATATGCCAGTTATGCACAATTTGATTTCAGTAAAGTTTGTTTGTGTGTGTGAGTGCGTTTGAATTCAATTGGTATTTCACTTGCGCAGACAGACACATCGCTCTGTTGAATAGGGACAGGACATGAGTAGCGGGTGGGAGGGAACCAAGTCAAGTTTTTGCAGGTAAGGGCAAGTAATTTTCCCTCCCCTTTAGTTGGGTTGGCTTGCAAATTGACTTGTCTGACTGCTGGGTATAGTTTACAGTGCTCCAGTGTCTGTTATGGAATTTAAGTGACCATTGATTGGGCGTAAACTGGTTCACATTGTGTTGACGTGTGCAATTGTGGCATTTGAAATGGCCTTCCGACAAGAAAGGCTTGCAAAATTGCTTGTTTTATTGGATGCATTAACTGTGCGGTCAGCTAATTTTAACACAATTGGGAATTCTATAGCTAAGCTTTAAGGCAAAGGGTTCAGAAGTTGAGAAGCTTTTTAAGTATGATATTTCTGTAGTCTGTTTTTTTTTTTTTTTTTTAATGTTTATTTATTTATTTAGTCTGTACCCATTTAAAAATGGTCTAAAAGGGTATCATTAAGTTGTGTAGTAACCTATACTACGTTTATGCAATGAAATTCATGATTTCCTCAGCCCAAACCAAAATATAAAATGCGTTTCAAGGGCCAAAAAGCCATGCGTACCGGTTCAACAGCGTCCTTAGAAGGCTGCTTTGTGGAGAAAAACTAGGTCACCAACTTTAAGCTGTGAATTTATAATGTGCGTAATTTAATCTAAAATAGAATAAAGGTGAAGGTATGTAGATATGTGAATATGAACAATGTGTGTTGTTCTTGTTATCTTTGTTGTGTTATATAGAAAAATCAGTGCGTGAATTGCGGAGTATAATAACTTAATGACAATTTATGACAAAAGTAAATATGCAGTGTTTGACCTTAAAGTGTATTTCTCATCGTGTTATTAATGATATTTCGGTTTTTGGCTTTGCGCGTATTCTCTTGATATTTGCGTTAAGTTTTGCGTTCAGCCGCAACGCTGTTTAATGTATGGAATGAAAACAACCGAAATGCCTTGCAATTTCAAGCTGGACGAGCAGAAGAGCAGCAGGAGGGAGAAGAAATGAAATTGACACAAAATTAAAAACTTTGAGAATTATTTAAAAAAGGTTGCAAAAAGCGCTCGAAATGTTCGAACATTCAAGGCAAAAAATTCAATGGTTATCGTCCATGGTGTTTTTATTAATGCCATCAACATTGCATCAGTGGGACGTCCACGTGTGTCTACAACGATGGTGGATCACGACTGAAGGAAATTGGCATCTGATCTGGCGACAAGCAAGAAAAAAACACAAATCTTCTTGTGCTGCAGCGCTCGGCGGAAAAGTCGGATGAAAAAGATAAGGCCTTGTGTTGAGAACGTCTTGTGTAATTCTCATGAGCCGAAAACATGTCTATCGGTACCTTAACCGGATGAGGGCGGTGCCTTTTTTATTCGAAAATTCTTTGACTAAAAGTCTCACAACATCGGGGTTAAAAGCGATGATTGTACGGTTAAAAAGTCAGAGAAGCAAAACATAAATCGGCCCCTGTAACATATAAAAACACTGAAGTCTCTATCAAAATGACTGTGGCCGCATCATCCTTTTCCAAGAAGAAGTATTCAAGCAGAATAAAATATTAAAAATGTAAAGCTAATCGCAAGTTATGGATTCGAGGGACTGGGAGTATATATAAAGAGATTTGTGAACAACTATTGACAACCTTATCGTCACTACACGAAATTAATGAGACTAAAAGTGTGGTTAAACGACCCTAGTCTATAGTGAGGCTAGCTGAGTTAAGGAAAGCAAGGGGCATACTATCAGAAAAAAAAAATTGGACGCTCAAATACAAAATTCCTCTTTTATGTACAATTTTAAGTCAGAGAAATATTAGGTAACTTAGATCTTTATATGTCCTTAATAGACGGGAAAGGTTTTAAGCATTTTAACTGGAACAAACGCCAATTGTGTCCATTTGTGGGGCGCAGCCAGAACTTTATGGAGACTACAATATTTGTTCACCTTTATTCCAAAACTGGAAGCTTACAGGCTAAGCCTGTGAGTTTGTACAAAACCAAGGATCGGTTTAAAAAAGGCAATAAGAGAGATACCCAAGAAAAAGCGGAAATACTACTAAGAAAACAAATCAAAAGGTTGTGGGAAATGGGCCCCTGATAGCCAAATGGATGGAAACTCAACAGGCATACTGCTGGGGCTTTTTCTGTGGTTATTCGAAACCTAGAATTTGATTGTCTCTTAAATATCGTGTTAATTTCCTGAACCATAGTGCTTACGTCACAATTTTCCAGAAAACATCTCCTACTTGTCAAATACCTGGTATCCGATGTCAGCAACTGTACTAAAATTTTGATACACGGTTTCAAAAATGATCGTCTAATCAGGTTGTCTTGGGGAAAACGCTTCTAAGCCAACAATATTATAAACGGACCGTCACCTCGATAAACCTAGACCCTGTGAATAAAGATTAGCTCAAATCCAAAAAAAATTTGCAAGAGATGTAATTGAGCTATTGGAGTCGCCAAGTTTTAAAATAAACGACTAACTTCCCAGACATGACCGCGATGTGTGTGATCGATTATGAGGTAGAAATGTATAAAGGATCATAGGCTCTTTCAATATACTTTTGAAAAAACTATTCTCTTTTGTTTTGCTCTCTGATAATAGTGACTACCAACGTTCTGCAAGACGAAACAAGCTAATTGGGAGCTGTAGAAATTTTTTCGAGATTTCTTTCCATAAGTTTCAAAAAACCGGTAATTGCCGCCTACACCTGAAGAGGGCATTTTTAATATGGGCGGTAAGGGTGGGCGGTGGTCGGATTGTTGTACAACTTTGCCCATTTATTATAACTTAATCTCGGCCGTGCACCTCCAACAGGGCTGTTCCCTTGACTTCTTGTGTTTTCATACACATACACACACTAGGTGTTACTACCAAAGGAAGGAAAGCCAGCTTAAGATCCATCAGCTTATAGGTCTTTGTGTATGCTGGACACGGTCGGAAAAGTTCTTGAGCGGATCATAAAGGCGCGCCTCGAAGAAGCTGTTGACAAATGGATGTCTACCCTGCAGTATGGACTCAGAAGAGGACGATCAACCATGGACGCCATCGGGAAACTATGCGGAATCGCGAACAAGGCAATCCTACACTCATAAAAAAAAGACCCAAATTAACCCTAAAAGGCGATTCACCCTTAAATTTAGAAAAAGATTTTCTAAATATTATGGAAAGATTTTCTGAAACATAATGCAATTATTTCTTAACCGACGGGCAAGAAACCTTTAATATTAGAAAATATTTTTTTCAAACAAGAAACTTTTTTCTAAAACTGAGAAAATTATTTTCTTAAAGTCAGAAAACAAATTTCTCAATAATAAATATAATATTTTCTTAAAAAGGAGAAAATTTTGTCTAATATCTGGAAAGTCCTTTCTAAAAGCAATATTTTTTTTTCTGAAATAAAGAAAAAGTTTCTTAAAAGAAGAAAATTGTTTTTTATTAACTTTATAAATAATAGGTACATTTTCAGCTGTTGAACAACTTATTACAAAATCTTAAAAATAAAACTTTGGCTTTTCAAATAATTCGTTATTAAGCTTATGTAATTCAATATGTGGATATTCCAAATCACTTACACTATTGTGGACTTGATGTATGTACCAATGCTGATGTGGCACGCTCCACTCGGCTTTCTGTATTCTTCAGGTGTTAGTGACATCAGTGATGGGCTCCAGATATGGCTCCAGGTCTTCGGAGCAATAATAGCGACGATGGCAGAGGCCAAGTGTACAAAAACTGTACACTCTATTTCTGTCCCACTCTTGCGTGCGATGTTCCGTGCTGCCATAAATGCACGCCAAGTACATATTGTACATACACATATTTTACCTACCTGCTTTTGCCAATCCTCAAATTTGGAAAAAAAATTATTGCTGGCCCAACCAACGAAGACGGCACAATATTATAAAGTTGCAGAGCAGCGGTTGTTTGAAACATTCCTCTATTTTCAACCCTTTTTCTTCCTGACTAACAGAGTTGCTAAATTTAGAGTTTTATTTTAAGTTTTTTTTAGCTATTGTAGCTTTTTTGCCATTTTTTACACACGGGTCATTCTTTTTTTAGCCATTTTAGCTATTTTGCTATTTTTACACACGGTTCAATATTTTTCCACCCGAACGGTTTGAGGACTCACCGTTTTTCATTAGAATATATTTTTTAAAATTAGATCTCGACATTCCCATCAAGTCGCAACTTTCGGTTTTGCACAAAATTTTTATACTCTTTACCAGAGGTACACAGAGTATATTAAATTTGTGCAAAAGTATGTAACAGTTAGAAGGAACCTTCTCCGACCCTATGAAGTATATATATTCTTGATCAGCATTAGCAGCCGAGTCAATTTAACCATGTCCGTCTGACTGTCCGTTTGAACGCACAATTCTCAGAGATGGTAAGAGATAGAAGTTCGAGACGTATTTTGAAATCAAGATTACTTATCGATCCGCCAAAGGAATAGTAAAGATCGGATGAACGGTTGTCCAGTTATAAGGAAAACAAACAATTATGGGCCGCACCGGTCGCAACGGTGATAGGCTGCACTTCACAGGTACAGAGTATGTTATAGTCGGGCTTTTACTTGTTTTTGTTATTTTAGAACAAATTCGAAAAGTCAGAAAAAAGTAAAAAGTAGAAAAAAGGTTTTTTTAATAAACTTATTTCTCATGTTTTGTTTATCATACAGGTTTCGGATTGATATTTCTGAATAGTATTTTACTTCATCTACTAAAATCAAATTTTTAATATTAATTCGCATTACTTAATAACATTAAATCATTGTTGCTTAAAATTATTTATAATTTTGACTGAGTTTTAACCATGAAATTGCTTCTAAGAATATTCAACTTATTCACGCGGCCTAATTTCACAGAGCCATAGAAATAGACCGTAATAAAAAGCTCCGCTAATTTGTCAGTCTATTTATCAAACTTATCAAAAATGTCAAAATCAGGCAGATTGGACAGCTATATCATAGGAATGATGTGTTTAATTGAACTTTGCTGAGGTGAAGTGTGACCAAAGTTTGTTTACTGAACTTTACATAATCATCACTGGCTTTCAATTTGGTAAAATGTTGTCTCCAAACTATGGTCACACTAAGCCGCAACAAAATACAATGTGCATTATTTTAGGAAAAATACCTAAAATTTAACACCTTTTTTTCTAAAATCAATGGCTATTATCGCCATATTTTTAAGAAAACTATTTCAAGAAAATCTTCCCTGTTTTTAAGAAATTTCAACAGTCACTTTAAGGGCTATTTTACACTTAAATCAAGGGTTAATTTTGCCCTGATTTTAAGAAAGTGATTTTAGAAAAATAAGCCCTAACTATCAGAAAAATCTTGCCTTTTCTTGAGTTTAGAAAAAATTTTTCTAAAAAAAATTTTTTATGGTATATTTTTCTAAGTTTTAGAAAACTTTTTCTGGTTATTAGAACATTTTTCTAAATACCAGGGCCAATTTTAAAATAAGGCGATTTTCTACAATTCAAGGCGAATTTTTTTCTGAGTGTAGGAGAGCGATGGATGTATGGAGCAAAGGAATACTGTCTGGTGACCACACTGGACATTACAAATGCCTTCAACTCAGCAGGATAAGATCATAGTCTGGAAGTTCTTAGCACAATAGATGCACCGCCTTATTTAGCAGCCAACATAGAAAGCTATTTGAGCGATAGAGTGCTCATGAATAAGACGGAAAATGGTGTAAAGCAGCACGTGCTTACGAGAGGGGTTCCACAAGGATCTGTCCTTGGTTCAATGCTGTGGAATATCATGTACAATGGCATACTCCGGCTCCAATTGCCAGCCGGAGCAACTATCATTGGGTTTGCTGATGGTATTGCGGTGGTTGTGGTAGCAAAACACCTCAGCGATGTGCAAACCAGCAACAGAGTGATTCTGGAGGTCAGCAAATGGTTAGAGAGCAAGGGCCTATCGCTGGCTACTAAAAAGATAGAGGCAGTGCCAATTAGCAGCAGTAAGATTGTGGAGACGGCTACAATTATATCCCGCCCCTTCCTTAAGTACCTGGGAGTAATGATCGAGCATAGGCTGAACTTCAGGGACCGTTTGGCGTACGCCAGCAAGAAGCCAGCGGTACGGCAGCTGCGTAGCCAATACTGGAGGACCAAGGCAATCACGGCGTAAACTGCTGGTCGGTGCAGTGAGCTCGACCCTACTATACGGGGCACCGGTCTGGGCACCAGCCACGAGATACCCAACCTATATCCGTGCAGCCAACGCAGTCCAACGCGTCTGTGCGCTGAGGGTTTGCTGCGGTTTCCGAATCATCTCTAACGATGTTGCGCTGGTGGTGGCTGGACTACTCCCGATAGACCTGAAAGCACAGGAAGTAGCTGACCTATACTCGGAAGCACCAAGAATCCAGAAAGTACGAAGAGCGGAAATACGCGACTTCACAATGAGGAAATGGCCAGAGCGGTGGCAGAGATCGACCAAAGGACGATGGACATTCAAGCTAATCCCCAACATAGGATTATGGCTAGACAGATGACATGGACAGGTGACATACTACTTGACGCAACTTCTTACGGGACACGGATGTTTGAAATCTGATCAGTCGGTGAAGTATGAACGCCTAACAATAATTAAATTGGTTTAACTAGACATTAATTTAGACATTAATCCAAAGGAGTCATGTTTAGGTTGCAATGGCTTAGAGCGATAAGTCGCTCTCCCGCTTAGGCCGCGAGGACCCGTTGCGATGCCATATATTCCCTGTTTAACCCTAGGGTTATCTACATAGGTTCAAACACGAAGACGACCCTGCCCAGACCCAGACTGTACAGGGGAGTCGGTCATCTAAGACGCAGAGCACGTATTTTTTGTCTTTCCGACCTTCAATGAAGAACGACATAATCTGAGCATGCGGGTGGGGAGGACACCAGCCGATGGCAACTTGGTGAATATCATGCTAGAGTCTGTAGAAAACAGGTCTGCTGTCTTGCAATAATTCACATAGGAGAGAATCCTAGATGAGACCTATGGGCAGTTCCCCCCGGTGAAGTAAGACCTCACGGCAGAATCGGGGAGAAGAAGGCGGTAGTTTAGTGGGTTAAAGTCCCACACTTCAGTCCCGTCACGGTTTTTTGATATCCTATCGCCTCAAAACAAAAAAAAAAAAAAAAACATTTTTGATTTACCTAAAAAAAAACACACTTACTCTAACAAGCACTCACACGCACGCTCGCACGCGATAACTGACCATGAAACTTGCATTATGCAAGATCCCCTCTCGCCTACAAGCAAAATTGAATCTTATATAACTTCGGTGTTTTTTGTCCGATCTTATTATTCTTATATTTCTAACTTAAAAACTGTGGCTCTGAGAGTTATTTGCGTTTAAAAAGGGGAGGGTATTTATTTTTTTAAAATAAAAAAAAAAATTTTTTTATATTGTATAAAAAAATAGGTATATAAAAAAGGTGGGGAGGTTGTTTTTATAAGTTAGGAGGGAAACCGAAAAAAATATAAACGAATAGCGATAGTTTGTGGATAAGAAGAGCAGGGGGAGGCTAACAGAATCGAAGGCCACACTGGACGGAAAGCCCGATTTTTTGGCATAAAGTCCAAAAAGTCATGAAAAGCTTTTGTGATTTTGATTTTATATATTGAAAATAGATATTCCAAACACACTTAATCGATAAATTAAACAAGTAGAGTTGCGACCCTGGTGTTGTACCAGGGCGTCAAAGTCAAACATTATATCAGCGCTTTGTTTACATTTGCCACGTGCGAAAGTTTTTAAAAGTTTCAAGCTGTGTAATTTTGAACAGTAATTATCTTTAAATTATATTTAAAATGGATAATGAAGAGCAAGGTATGTTTAATATTAATCCCAAGTAAAAATTGTTTAATATGTGTTATTTGTTGCTTATGTGTCTTGTGTTGTTAAACCGATTTATGTTGAAAAGTTTAACCCAGTGTTCGTGAATTGTGGAGTAGAACTAGTTCCCTGCCAATCTGTGCCAAAAAGTAAATATGTCTCGTTTTGAATGAAAATATACAGTTTAAGAGAATAATAATTATCATTGCGCAAATTTGCGCGTTTTCCGAAACATTGAATGTATTGCAGCTACTTTTGTCTTCAGCAATTTTCAGTTGCTCGAAGCATGGAGCAACAAGAGGACAGAAGAGGCAATATCTGAGTGGATTTGCGGTCAAGTCGGATTGGATGATGATGACCTAAACACGAGAGCCAAAATTAATCAAAAAGCCAAAAGTTTTCACAATTACGTGCGAAAATATTTGCCAAAATGTGGCCGAAATGTTTCTAATTTTAAAATGAAGCACTCACAGTGGCTTTCGTTGGAATCGTCAATTGAACTGGGTCCTCAAAGACATGCTACAAATGTTCAAAGTAAAATGGGACGTCCCCATCTAGGGTATTCAGAAGCAGGCTCAAGATTGAAGAGAAAATTGGCTGCCGATTTGGCAATACATAATCCCGCACCTCTTCTGCTACACGCGGCAGCAGTTTCAGCAAAGAAATCCAACGATAAGGATACGTCAATAGTGCTCAGGAAATGTATGCAAGACGAAGAAAGTCCCAGCTATATAAAAAGAAAAATATTTTCATCTGATCCAGTTCCGCTTACACCACATGAAGCTCTAGCTTTTTTACTGGAGAATTCTTTTTCTAAAAAGCAGTATAATAGTATACGAGAGATGGGAAAAAAACATTTTTGTGATATTTATCCTTCTTATGAAAAGGTACAGCATGCCAAATTAGAATGCAGGCCCAAAGATATATCAGTGACAGAAACCAAAGCTGAAGTTTCTTTGCAAAATTTATTAAACCACACTGTCAGCCGTATTCTTAATATGCAAGAAGATGTGCTCAAGCGGTATAAAAATATCACAAGCGTCAAACTAGTGGCTAGTTATGGATTTGATGGATCAACAGGACAAAGCTTATACAAACAACGATTTTCAAATGAGGAACCCATAGGCAATGACCATGCTCTATTTGTGACAAGCCTTATACCCCTTAAGTTGATGGGAAACTTTGGGGAAAATATTTGGATAAATAGCTCACCTCAATCTGTCCGATTATGTAGACCCCTGAAAGTCGAGTTTGTTAAGGAAACAAATGACCACATTCTTTCGGAAAAACAAAACTTGGACTCGCAAATACAGAATTTGTCAGAGCTTGAATATTCAATTGCAAATCAGAAAATCTCTGTGAGTTTTGAATTGTATATGACACTAATAGATGGTAAGGTCTTGAATACTCTAACTTCAAACAAGTCATCTCAATTATGCCCAATTTGTGGAGCTGGACCGAAAGATTTTATGAGTATTACAAACCCATCCTCATTAAAATATATGCCAAAGCCTGGAAGTCTTCAGTATGGTATTAGTCCACTCCATGCATGGATACGAGTCTTTGAGTTTGTTTTAAAACTATCTTACAGAATGAATTTTTAAAAATGGCAAATAAGAGGTGAAAATGACAAATTGGAAATGATGAGTAAAAAACAATATATACAGAAGAGACTTCGCGCTGAAATGGGAATACTGGTAGATCAGCCCAAACAAAATGGTTTTGGCAATACGAATGACGGAAACACTGCGAGAAAAGCATTTTCTAATCCAATCCTTCTGGCATTAGTATTGGATATTGAGTTATTTATTATAGAAAGGTTCCACATAATTTTAATTGCAATTTCCTGTGAATTTCCGATTAATCATGTAAAATTTCAACAGTTCTGCGAAGAAACTTTTACATTTTACATAAATAAGTACTCATGGTTTCCAATGTCCCCTACCGTACATAAGATTTTAGTTCATGGATCCCAAATAATTCAAACTTCTGTTATGCCTGTTGGATGTCTAGGTGAAAACGCGTCAGAAGCGCGAAACAAATTGTACAAGCGTGATAGGCGGTCACATGCTCGTCAGAATAACAGGCTAAACAATTTAACGGATGTTTTCCAAAGATCTATCGACTCATCGGATCCTCTTATTTCAAGCATTTTTTTTAAACAAGAGATCGCATCAAAACAAAATGAAAGCATTACCAAAGGCAGTCGTGGAGCTTTTAGAAGCACCCGAATTTGATTGTGATCAAAACAACAACGATTCTCCAAGCGTACTCATTAGATGTTGAAGATTTTTAGGAATGCATGATTTAAAAAAATTTGAAATATTTGATTTGTTTTGTTAATATATTATAATAATATAAATTTAAATAATATATTGTGATAAATTTGAGAAGCAGTTCATTAAAAATGAAATCAAAGAGCTTTAAATCAAAAAATGACTATTTCACAACTTTTTCTTATAGGGGCGGCATGAGTGGGCGTGGTCCAATCTGTTTCAAATTTTAAACAGTTACTACACACACTATTACTAAGAACTGTACGAAGTTTCAACTCTCTACCTTCAGGATTAGACTTTATGCCAAAAAATCGGGCTTTCCGTCCAGTGTGCAATGTTAGGACCATTTTAGAATTAAAAAATTAACATTTTAACATTTACTTCTACATTATCACATGCGGCGTGTAGATTTTCTAAACGCCACGTTTAGCTTTCCCATTTTTAAATGCGGCGTGTAGTTTTTCTACATGAACGTTTTAAGAATTTTCATTTCTAAATGCGGTATGTAGCTTTTCTACAAGCCACGTTTAGCACACATAAAAAAAAATCCCACTTTCAACTATACTATTTACACAAGGGAATGTGTGGAGGAGGGAAGCACAAAGAGGGTAGGGTCTTCCTTCAGAAAAACTTACAATTTCATTTTATTTTATTTTTATAAAACTTACCTTGTCTCGGGAACTTATACACAATTGCCGGCAGCTTAGCCTATACGACTATACAAGCACTCGCACGGCAATGCGGGAAATCACAGTTATAAAGGGAAGCGACGATTAGCTACATTTATTTTTTGCACTGATTTTGAGCTACGTTTTCGTTTAGAATTTCTACACGCGCTTGTAGGTTTTCAATATTTAAACGTTAATGTAGAAAACCTACATTTCCGTGTGGAATTCAGAAAGCTTAATGAAAAATGTTCAAATACTTTGAAAAAACGCTGATTTTTCCTTGTCATGTTGTCTTTGCATTTGTCCACGCAGCATTTAACTTTTCTGCATGCCTCGATTAGTTTTTTTATTTCTACACGTTCGTGTAGTTTTTTCTAAACGCCACGTGCAGCTTTCTATTTTCTACATTTTCATGTGAGATTTTGCAAGGTGAACTGCGTATCGTTTAGGATTGTCGTTTCTACACGTGACGTGTAGCTAATTTTGTTTTCTCTGTGTACCAAATATACCCTAAAAGTTTCTGAAACATCTGATGAGCTTTTCGGAGGTGTGACAAGATGTTTTTCGAAAAGACAGAATGATTTGCTATTTGTTTCTCTTAAAAAACTGACCAATTTTGCCAGATTATGTCCCATTATTTACTAATAAATAACAACAATTTCTTCGTAAATCGATGCTCGAAACTAACAAACTACCGTGGCTTGGTGCACGTGAGCCATCGACAAGTTAGCTCCCATAGTTACGCACCCCTTGGAAAAGTCAAACATCTTTGGGCAAAGCAAAATGTGCAACAGCTTTTACACCCTCTCACTCGCATTTCTTGTGGAAAGCTGCTTACGTGTAGCGACAATTCAACCCACAAAAAAGCAAACAAAACTTTTCAATTGTGGTTTGGCAGCTACCCCGTAAAAGTTTCATTAAGACGAAAGAGGGCAAGAACACAGACAGATGGAGGGACAGGCAGTCATCCAGGTGGCAACCGCTTAGACGCACACGTGGGCTGATTAAAAAGTCATGTGGAAAAAATCTTAACTGAGTATCTCTCTCTCTCCATTTCTCTGCAGGATTACCTGGGTGGATGCATTGTTTTTGTGGCCATTGTGACGGCTTTGGCAACGGCAACCGTCAGTTGCAGCAACTATGCGAGGGAAGCGGCTGCTTCAGGAACTTATGCCATCAATAAAAGCATGCCGGGGAGCTCCACCAAGGAACTGACACCAACACCCTCGCTTGTCGGGCTCGCCATAAACTACACGTTGTTGGTGCCGATTTACCTTAATTGGGTTGTAAAACTTTTGGCCGATATGGAGATGTATGCGGGCTCGGTCGAACGCATAGCACACTATGCCCAGGAGCAGGAGCAGGAGCCAGTGGGAATCAGCAACGAAGTCGATAGGTCGTCCTTGTCCACGTCTACGTCCATGTCGTCGACTGCCGGTGACAAAGTTTACCCAGGCGTAACGTCAGCTGCCGTTGATGTTGATGAAGATAGAGAAGGAGCAGGAGCAGCAGTAGTACAGGATGAAGGTGTTGAGGCCGGAGGGGCTGAAGAAGACGCTGATAAATTAAATGCAGGCAATGCAGCCGACGACGGCAATCACTTAAACTTCCACACGGCGACAGTTGTTGACAAGTTGCAGCAGGCGACGACGACGACGACGACGGAGATGTCGGTGATTAAAGATAAGAAAATGCCAGCACTTGGCGACAAGGTCACCTCCCTGTCTAATGAGCCAGCAAGAAGGCGGCATCCCCAACTAAAATGCTGTAAGTACTTGTGTGTGTGTGTGTACGTGTTTCGAACCTTGGCCTTCAATTAGCCTTAAGGCATTTATATGGCTCATTGATTGCCAATTGATTTATGACAGTTGAGTTATAGTTGACACTAAGGCATTGGGGCAAGTTCCATGTGCACAAAAAGTTCCTGCCATGACAAAGTTCTCGCTTTATTGCATAATGATGATGTGCTTAAGACGTACCGACGGGTAATTTGTCTTTTATGGCAATTGAAATTAGATTAAATGCATTAGAAAATAGTGGAGTATTTAATGAAGTTACCCGTTTAGAATAATGAAGGAGAAGGCAGAGCATTGAATAACATTGAATTAGCAAGAAAATACGAAAAAAAAGCAAACCAAGCATATTAGGGGACGTTGTACAACAGTTCAGAATGAACACTTTAAGTATATCAGCTTTTTCTTTTCATTTCTCAAAAAATTTACGATTTAAAGCACTAACAGAGACAAGTGCTTGGAAGCTGGGGATTATTGCCAAGAAACTGTGTTTTAAAGTTTGCAAACAAATCTACATTTTGTAAATATATTTTCACAATCAAAGAACAATTCTCACGTTTACCTACCCATTTTTTAATTAACAGAAGAATATTCATTCAACCGCAATGACAGTCGATGAACAACAGGTCAAGTGTGGGTGGAAGGGGTTTGTGGCATGTGAAAACTGAACTCGATACCATTTAAAACAATGACAAGCCAATTATTCGCTGGCTTGGAATTAACACAAATTACCTCAGAGCAAAATATACAAGTGCAGTATGAAGATTAAAGGTGAAAAAGTCAGTGCAAAGTTTTTTTATACTTATTAAAACAAGTAAGAAAGTCGGTCAAGTCCGACTATGGTATACTTTGTACCTCCAAAAGTTTGTATTAAGGTGTGTGAAGTGCTGCCCATCGTCGTTGCGGCCGGTGCAGCCCACAAAATTGTTTGATTTTCTTATAACTCGGCTATCATTCATCCCATCTTTACAATTCCTTTGGCGAATCAATAAATTATCTTGATTACTAAATATGTCCAGAAGAAATGAACATTCTAACCATAAAACTGTGCGAGATATGACGTTTTTTCAAATAGCGAGGGGCGGGAGGGGGCTTGGCAAAAATTGAAAAACAAGTAAGAAAATTGATCTGTCTGTAAGTATAAGAAGTTTTTGTCCCATACATGTTAAACCCCTATTTCTTACACTCTCAGAGATCTGTTTGTTCATTCGGACTGATGGAAAGTTCAGATAGACATGGCTAAATCGACTCGGCTGTTAATGTTGATCAAGAATTAATATACTTAATATGGTCTGAGATGCTTCCTTCTGGCTGTGTACCTCTGGCAAGGTTTGGGTCCAGAAGCATTAGCATGATTTTTGAATTAATATTAAAGTATTTTAAGATAGCATTGCACATTGGGCCAGAATCCCTTTTTTTTGGCATAAAGTCTACTAATAAAGCAAGGGACTTGAAATTTGGCATGAACCTTAGTTAGACTAATTTAGAATTTTGGATTTTTTTTTTGATTTGGACCATTGGACATTTGTTATTATTTTTAATTAATATTTGAATATAAAAGAACTTAAATACTGATTTATTTCAGGTATTAAATTAATACTTATACATTAATCTTCTTTTTCTACTTCCAAATCCAGAGAAAATGGGTTACTGTCCTCATGATCACTATCCGAGTCGCTATAATCGCTGCCTAAGAAATATTCCCTTTTATTATATTCTACGTTTGGTGCTTCTAAAAGCTTAATAACTTCTTTTGGTAACGACGATTTTTTATTTAGAGCCAATCTCTTCTTAATATTAAGGCTTGAAAGTAAGGGGTCCGATGAATCCATTGATCGGTGGAACACATCCGTTAAATTGTTGATACGAGAATTTCGTCTCGCATATGATTGTCTATCGCGCTTATAAAGTTTATTTCGCGCTTCAGATGCGTTTTCCCCAAAGCAACCGATTGGTAATACCGATGATGCTATTATCTGCGAGCCGTGAACTATGACTTTGTGGACAGTTGCTGACATCGGATACCAAGAATACTTTTCCATATAATTTGTCGCAGTTGCTTGGCAGAATTGACCGAATTCAGTTATATTTACGGGGAATTCACAGGATATAGTTATTAAAATTATATAAAAGCGGTGCAGAATATCATAATCTAATCCTAATATTAAGGAAAGCTGCCATGTGTTTTTAAATGCCCTTCTTGCGGTATTTCCGTCATTCGTATTTCCACTTCCGTTTTGGCTTATCCACATTTAATCCCATTTCACTCCAAAATAATTTTTGTATTTCATGTTTACGGGATGTAATTATTTCTTTTTCTTCTTTATCCCGTACTTTCCACTTTTTTAAATCTAGTTTATATGAAATTTTAAGTACAAATTCAAAAAATCTAATCCACGCATGGAGGGGACTGATGCCATGTTGGAGATTTCCTGGTTTAGCCTTAAAGTTTGATATTTCGGTGGTTTTCATAAAATCCTTTGGACTGGCTCCACAGATAGGGCATACTTGACAAGATTTAGTTCCTGTTAATATATTTAACACCTTGCCGTCAATCAATGTCAAATAGGGATCAAAAGTAACAGTGATTTCTCTGTTCATTGAAAAATTATGATTATAAGCTGTTAAGCTTTGTATTTGCGATTCCAAATCCGCCTTTTCTGCAAGAATAAGATCTTTGCTCTCTTTAGCAAATTCGAGCTTAAGGGGTCTGCAAAATCTGACTGATGGGGGGGTTTGATTAATCCATAAAGGGGTCCCAAAATCATCCGTTAACTTCAGTGGAATAACGCTTGTAACAAACAATGAGTCGTCTTTGACATCGGATTTTTCACCTAGGAATCTCTGCTTGTACATACTCTGCCCTGTTGAGCCGTCAAATCCATAGCTCACGATTAGTTTGACATTTGTTATGTTTGTATGTCTCTTAAATACCTCCTCCTGCAAAAGGACAATTCGACTGGCCGTATGATTAAGCAAATTTTGGAGAGATACTTGGGCTCTTGTTTCTGTCACATTAACTCCCGTAGGTCTGCACTCTAGTTTCGCTTTTCTTACTTTATTATAGCATGGATATATATTTTAAAATTGTGCTATATTTAACACTCTCATGTTGTTGTATTGGGCCTTGGTTACGGAGTTGTCAATCAAAAAGGCAAGAGCTTGACTTGGAGTGAGTGGTACTGGCTCCGAGAATGACAGCTTCTTTCTAATTTCACTTGGTGAACTTGAAGCAGAAAGAGTATTTTTTAATACATAAGCAGTATCGGCCATTTTGGATTTTTTCGCTGAAACTGATGCTGCATGCACAAGAAGTCTGGTATTATTTTCTTCATTATCGGCCAGTTCCGTTGCCATTTTTCTTTTCAACCGGGATCCTGTAAGACAGTCGTGGTCGTCCCATTTGATTGTCTACAACAATTCTGTCATAGAAAAAAGTCATGCTTTGCGAAAGCCACCTGGAATGCCTCCTCTTAAATTTCTCAATTCAACGATAACATTTGGGTAGGTTTTTTATAATGTAAAGGTTAAAACTCTTTATTCTCTTAGTGATTTGAGCTTCTAAGGCAATTGATATTTTATTTAGATGTAATTCGCCAACAATCCAGTCAAATAACGATTTTTCATGTCGATTTCCATTGATCCACACATCCAGTAGGACAGAATGGTTAACCTCAAACTTGGCTTAAAATGCAAAATATAAAGAGAAAAAGCAAAAATTGTGCAAAAAGTATTAATGACAAGTTTAAGATCACAGTTAAGAGTAAACATTTGCACAATTACTTTTTGGCAGAAAGTGGCAGAAATTAGGTTTGGTTAGTTTTTTTCTAAAATAAGACATAACATAGACAGTTCACAACTACAACATTGAACATATATTTCGAATAACTTAACAATAATTGTATTTGGCATACCTTGACCTTTATTATCCATATTTTCAACAAAGATTTGGACAGTTGGGTTGTCACAGCAGAAGCGCAAAGTTGAGTAAAAGCTTCCCGCCAATTTCGGCTGAAAGTCAGCTGACAAAACATGTGACTTTGCTAGCGCGGCAAATTTACAACGTTGCAACCTAAAATTTTTTTTAATTGATTCGATATACCTAATGTATGCCCTTTCCATATATTCAGTCAAATTCAAGATATATTTGAAAAAAATTTCGACTTTATGCCAAAAAAAAGGGATTCTGGCCAAATGTCGCATTGAAGTGAAACAATGCCAATTCGTAAATCAGAATTGGCATTAAAATGAAATAGTTTCAGTTGATAATTTTGAATTGGCAATGAAATGAAATCGCAATTCACAGTAAATAGATCATGGTAATAGAACCGCTAACTACTTAAGAAACTGATTTTCAATACCACAAATGACCCCACATAACTACACTGTCATCATGGTAGCAGGCAATAAGGCCCCAATGAAATAACGAACCAAAAGACAATATAAAATAAGGCCCCAACTTTGGGGAGTTATTTCATAATGAAATAAGCCACTAAAAAAATTAAATGAAGCCCCATTTCATTCCCCAATTTCTAAAATGAAATTACACTCCAATTTTTCAGTTGTTTTTATACTCTTGCGGAGGGTATTATAAACAGGGCTGCAAACGGATTTTGAACCGAACCGGTTCGAACCCGGAATTCCGACATATATTTTATTTAGAACTTTGAACCGAACCTCTTTTAAATTAAAAGGTGAACCTGAACCAGTTCCGAACCTAAAAGTTCGGTTCGGTTCAAAATTTGACCTACGGTCTAAAAACTTCTTCTGTTAACTGATCTGTTTTGGGCGACAGACTCTTATAGTCGGTAGAAAAAGCTCAATAAACATATAGAAAAACTTTCAGAACAACTTAAGGAATCTCCACCCATAAAAGCCACTGTTTTTAAAGATCCTCGACTCCAAAGCTTATTAATGGATTTATAAAACAAGAGATTAACATAACATTGGAAGTATATCTCATATTTAGACAACGAAATGAAATTTTACTTCACAGTAAATTATGTTTTGAATATTCCCTTGTGTTCTTCAATTCGCTTATGACCCTAAAACGGGCCAATTTCCATGCCCTTCACACGATTCTTTCGGTTTTAGGTCGAAAGCGATTTGTAGAATCGTGAAGTGTAGATTACAAAATAAATTTATTTAATATTGTGCAAGGATGGGATGAACCAAGGCTCGAACCAAAACCTTTGTCAAAGAACCTTGAACCTCAAATTACCGAACCTTTACCATTATTAAATTTTGGTTCGAACCCGCGAACCGGAATTCCGAAAAATTTGTCGGGTTTGCAGCCCTGATAATAAAATTGTATCCCGACTACATAAAGTATATATATTCTTGATCAGCAGGACGAGCTGAGTTGATTTAGCCTTGTCCGTCTGTTCGTCTGTCTGTTTCTATGCTATATCCTCCGTCAGTTTTAATGCTATCCTCACCAAACTTTGCACGAAGTCTTTTGGTATAAATACGCTGCACATTTGTCGGAACCGGCCGGATCGGATGACTATAGCAAATAACTGCCATAGGAACGATCGGTCAACTAGTTTTAGTGAGAAAAACTTTTTTGTTTTCAATTGAAATGCCTCCAAACTTCGTATTTTTTAGTTTACTATCCTTTCCCATTATTATACCCTTGCAGAGGGTATTATAAAATTGTCCGTATGTTTGTAACGCATTGAAGGAAGCATCTCCGACCACATAAAGTATATATATTCTTGATCAGCATGACGAGCTGAGTTGATTTAGCTCTGTCCGTCCGTCCGTCTGTCCGTCTGTCTGTTTCCATGCTATCTCATCCGTCAGTTTCAAAGCTATCCTCACCAAACTTTGCACGAAGTCTTTTGGTACATATTCGCTGCACATTTGTCGGAACCGGCCGGATCGGATGACTATAGCATATATCTGCCATAGGAACGATCGGTCGAAAAACTAGTTTTAGTGAGAAAAACTTTTTTGTTTTTAATGGAAAAGCCTCCAAAGTCCGTATTTCTTAGTTAACTATCCTTTCCGATGATTTCACTTAGTTTGGTCGAAATCGGATAACTATAGCATATAGCTGCCTTAGGAACGATCAGTCGAAAAACTAGTTCTAGTGAGAAAAACTTTTTTGTTTTCAATGAAAACGTCCTTATCATTGGCATTCACTTATTTTATATGCATTTACACGATTCTACAAAGTTTGCTCAAAATTGGATGACTATAGCATATAGCTCCCATAGGAACGATCGGCCGAAAAACTAGTTCAAGTGAGGAAAACTTTTTTGTTTTTAATGAAAACGTCCTTATAATTGCATATTTAACATATTTGTACAAAGTTTTATACAAAAATCGGATGACTATAGCATATAGCTGCAGTATGAATGATCGGTCGAAAAAGAAGTTCTATTGAAAAAAACTTTTTTGTTTTAAATGGGATCGCCTCCAAATTTCGTAATGAACAGTGTATTATGCTTTTCCATGATTTCACCAAGTTTGGTCGAAATGAGACATCTATATAGTATAGATCCCATAGAAAAGTAAGGTCCAAAAAGTAGTCTTAGTTAAAACAACTTTTTTGTTTTCAATGGAAGCAGCAAGGGTATACAAAACTTCGGCCGCGCCGAAGTTAACTTTCCCCTATTTTTTTTCAAATATTGTAATTTTTTTTTTGGCTTCAAAATTTTTTTTTGGAATCCAGAAAGTAAGTATGACAGAAATATCTTTGATCAATTGCCATTTTGACCGAAATATGAATTTTTGAAAAAAAATTTTGTGCTATGTTTTAACAACAAAAAAAAAAAAAAGGGGTGTGAGCCACGACAAAAAGTCGGTTTTGACTTCCGAATGGGATGTTGCAATGATACGCTAAAAGGCAGAAGCAAAACGCTCCAAAGAGGACAAAAAACATTAAAAAGAAAGGCAAGCAAAGCAACAGCCACCAGCATAACGTGCTCGTAAATATAAGATAACAAGGCGGTGAAATGTCAAAAACAAAAAATGATATGAAAAACCACACAATTTTTTTCCAAAGACTATTGATAAGCAAAGTTACATGCATCTTTTATCTAAAATACAAAATTTACAGAATGGAAAAATATTGATTTTTTGCGAAGATATGTTTGAAGAACCTTACTATGATCACAACACTCCATCATCCCCTATTTAATCGTTCTTAAATTACCGACAAATTCGACATGAAAAATATTGATAGACTCGATTTCTATTACAACAAATCAATGTCGAAATGATACTTTTTCCAAAACGAAAGAAATATCGATAAAGTTATTTTATAAATATGCGGCAAGCCTAGTTGAAAACGCGCAAAAGCCGCCACACTCTTAACTATTTTATAGCTGATAATATATTACTATGTATGTTTTTTTTAAACCAAAGCTTACTCATTAGAAACAAAAGCCTTATCCTCTTCTTATTTATTGAAATGACTACAAACTTTGCCTACCGAATACCCTTTTCATTACTGCCAAACAATTTTGTTGCCCACATCAGTTTTTCCTTTTCACTTTTGGGTTTGTTGTTGTACGAACTTTCAACTGACATTTTTGCGGGCTCACATAAATCTCAACTGGCTACAATATTCATGCATTGTTGATTTGGTATTAAATCTTATACATATAAGCATTTTACGTAATGTTTCATCTCCTTTGTTTTCCACAGACCAAAGCGTACCAATTTCCTGGCCACAGCGCGGCGACATCAGTTTCGAAAACGTCAGCCTGCGTTATGAGGGACAAAGCCAGAATGTTATCAGCTGCCTAACATTGAGAATACCAGCGGGTCAACGGGTGAGTGGCTAAAAACCAATTGTTTTGTCTCTCGACTGTGGAGTGGCTTGGCAATATGAATTCTAAACAATCGAGTAAAAAATGTCAGCAATAAATAAAATCACATCAAGAATATGGGTGCAGCCAGTCCCAAACCTCAGGCACAGCAAACTGTGGCCAATGCATAGCAAATGTGGTAGGAGCTGGCGGAGGGTGGGGGTCTGTGCACTTTGGCCGCAAACTAACCAAAGCCAAAGCTTAACCTAACCGGGCTTGACTCGGCCAGACGGCGTAAAAAAAGTCAACAGCAGAATGAAAACTCTGCAAATAGCCGCAAGCGTTGGAATACTTATATAGCGTACACTCGCACACCCATGCATATGGATTTGTATATCTCTTTCTATATAGCAGACACAGACATAGAGCTGTCCATCATGATTATGGTAAAGTGCACACAAGTAGAGAAAGCGAAACAGAGATGAGATAGAGTTAAAAAGACAGCTTGGTTAGCTTCGCCACCAGCACCGCCCCTTGGGTTCTCTCTTTCTTTTACTAGCAAATATTGTAAATTTTCTTAAGTAGTTGTAAACAAAATTGATAGGTTTTTGAAGTTTGAATGGCAGTGCAAATAGCAACAGACAGCGCGAATAAAACTTTTGCTTGACATTTCTCAAACAAGTTGAAAAGTAAATGAAAACGCATCTTAAGCTTTAAGCCAAATGTAATTGTGTTTCATAATTTAAAAGCTGCATTCTAGTTTAATAGTTTTAAATGCATTTAGTAACCACAAAATCTTTTTTCTGTGTTTCTGATAAATAAATCAAGCGTACCAATAAATTTAACAAAAGGCAAAAAGCAAACACAATCAAAATTAAATCTGAAAAACAATAAAAATCAAATCGTTACAAATAATAAAAACACACTTTAAATTGTGCAAAATCAATTTTTAATAAATTTGTTGAAATTGAATTTGTTAAACTGGGACAAACTTTTGATTTCATTTGAAAAGTATGCCAGGTTAGTTATTTGGTTATCTATATTTATCGCAGACGCGCCTAAGGTATTGTTCCGATCATTCAAAATTGGAAAAATTATTCATTTCGATTAAGAAAGAGTTAAATGCACTCTGCTGTTTCATGCAACCTAATAAATTAATTTCCTAAAAAATTTTCCTTTTGCAAACTTAGTTTTGTTGAATTTTGTATCTTTCAGCTTCTCATTTTTATTACAATTCTTCAATTGGAGAAAAACTGTGAACAAATAGTAGAAATGTAGTTTGTAAAATGAATTAAGAACTATGGCTTCCAACTCGCTATATGTATATGTTTCTTGCTTCTCTATGTTTCTATCAACTGAATAAATATGCAGACAGTTGTTTATTTTTTTTTTTTGACTGAGCTTTGAGCCAACAGACTAATGCTCGCACATGTCATATGCGATTTTATAAGCTCATATATAGATACAAACTTCCTGTGTTTTTCCCGCTTTGATTCATGCATATGCAAAAGTGTTTTGACAACATTTTCACAGTAGCTTCCGCCAGTTTTGTCACACACTCTTGCTGAAAAATAAACAAAATGAAAAAAAGTGCATCAGAAATCATCGAAATGTTAAGGATTTGATTTGGCATTGGCCTCTAAAGCGATAAATGCTAAAATAAAATTCAATTTATTTGGTAGTTTAAAAACGTTTCAGTTTATAATAGGCTTAGGTTGATGATTGCAAAAAGAACAAATTGATTGATTTATTGAATGCTGGCAAAACGGATGGTAGACTGATTACAACCACAATGCCATTTTGAAGTGAACTAAAATATAAAGCCTCATATAGGAAATTATATGTAGACATTGGAGTGGGTCAAATGGTAGGGGGCCGAAAAAACTCCATGGGCTCATTGCTATTCTGAAAATATGGGACATAACAAGTATTTTTGCCCAAGGAACCATACCTCAAAAATTATTTTCGTGCCTGCTAAAATTTCGATGAAAAACATTCTTCAATGTTTCTATTTCTATTTATGTACATTAGGGCCCCCTTATTTACTAGTTTATGGTGTATATTTACTGAGAAAAGAGAAAAAAGTTCAAAAAGTTGTTTTTTAATGGACGCGACGGGGCTCCAAAGATTTTGATATTAATCATACGCAGTGTACAAAAATTATTTGGAGAACTTCGTGGAAGACTAACATGTGGAGTTGATCAAAGCAACTCATGTATTGTGTTCAAGAGACCTTCGATATCCATTTCCCCAAACCCAAGTGATTGGATTGGGTATGTTTAAGGAGCATTTTTACTAGCTAAATAAATTTAAAAAAAAATTAAAAAAAAAAAAAAAAAAAGTTAATGTTAAACATTACGTTCCTTGCCTGGGAATTAAACTCGGGATCTCGTACTCTCGTTGTTAACACGAAAGTAGGTTTCTCAACACTATCGACTATCGAACCCATGAAAATATTGGGGAATTTTTTTTATAAAATCGAAAGACTTTCAAAATTGACAACTCGACTCATGTAGCACCGATTTCATTGTGGGAGTTCGAAGAAGAATTCGGGACGTATACGCCAAACTTTATGCCCTTGTCGCGCCCATTAATACCGATATTTATTTTATTTTAATACCAAAGTAACCTTTCTTGGTGGCGCCGTTACTAAATTTCTATTTTGCCTTTTAAAAAAAGCTCCGTAATGTACACAGAGGGAAAAAACGTGGTCAGTAAATAAGATTTCTTCATCTCAAAATGAGAACAGAATGTTCTCTCAAATATTTGAGCACAAATGTTCCGAATGTTCTTGAAATGAGCACAATTCAGCTCACCTCGACCAGCCCACCGAAAAGTATATGTAGGCATTCAGACGTGCGTCTTCAGACGCATGGCAATAGCCTAACCGTCTACGACGCGTCGCGACGGCCGCCGTCGTTGCGCGCACTAAAGCTCTTGGGCTCTACTCCCAGTGAGGTCCGACAAAAACTTTTATTTATTTAATAAATAATAAATATCCAAGGCGGGTGGGGGTGTTGTACAAGCTATGTCTCTGCGGACCTGGACCTGGGACGGGATGGACGCGGTGGACCTGGACAGTGGACCTGGACATGGACAGTGGACTTGGACAGTGACCGAAAAATTGGACATGAAAAAGTTATGCGCAAGTTCACACATCTGCCGTTGCAATGCACTCTGGGCCAGCAGACCGAAATTTTGGCCAAAAGTCCCACTTTTTTGTTTGGGAAACTTGATAAAACGATTGTCGGAAACGATTAAGAATACTTATAGCTATTTTATGCCAAAATTTGGAACATTTTCACTTTTTGGTTTTTGAATGGCAGCAATTCAAAGTGGATTTTTCATGAAATTGCTCCAAAAAATGGAAAATTAATAGTCGAAACTAGGAAAGAAGCAGCTTCTAGAGATTAACTATATATTTTCGACTACGGACTAGATTTAATTAAAAAAAAATATAAAAAAGTTTCCAATTGTATTCGTTTTCATAAAAAATGGAAAAACTCAGTAATTTTTTGGGTTTTTTCCATTTGGCAACTTTTGATTTGACAGTGCCCACAGGTGCCACTGGCTAATCACTCGTAACATGTCAAATAATTTTCTTTGAATATAGTACTTTAACTGGAGGTATGCGCTTTTGCGCGGTTTTGCTTTGGATTTTATTAAATCGCTTTTAAAAATGTATCCCCATTTGGCATCGAGCCAGTTTTAATTTTCAAGTCAGCCGAAAAGTATGCTTTTCTTTTTTAAAACTTCGGACTTTGGACCATGAAGCCAAACTGTGAGAGCTAAGCTATTTTTATTCCCGTGGATCAAAATGTGTAGCATACTTTTAGAAACACGGAATTTCGGTTTAAAATACATACAAAAATTATTTTTTAATTAATTAGTTTTTTATATTTTATTTTTTGTTTTAAGAAATGAATGTATAGAACAGGTTAAATAAATAAAAAAAACGGTGAAAGTAGTCAGATTGACTGAAAATCCTTGACAGGGTTGGCATTCAAAGTGTGTACTATTTTGAGTTAATAACTCATAAACGACTTATCCGATCATGACAATTATTTTTCTTAGAAACAATCTACACTTGTATATCCTCTCTGCAAAATTTGGCTTAAGTCTTACCACAATTTTTTTTTTAAGTTTAAAATCCAAAAAGTTAAAAAAATGTTCCAACTTTGACTTGGATTATCAATATGTTTTAAAATTGCATTATTTTTTAAAAAATTATGTGCGTTAAGTTCAATCTTTTAAGAACATTTCGTAAAAAACTTTAGCTTCCTAGCTAGTCTGGTGTAGAAATGCCAGAGATTTGGCCAAAAATGAGATTTCTGGCCCACAGTGCAATGGCTAAAATTAATGAATTAAAATTTGAATTGCTACCTCACGCCCCTTATTCGCCAGACTTAGCTCCCTCTGATTATTTCTTATATCCAATCTTAAAAAAATGGCTCGGAGGAAAAAGATTTGGCAACCATGAAGAGGTGGAGTCCGAGGTTAATGCCCATTTTGAAGAGCTTGACAGTTCTTATTATAAAAAGTTATCGAAGCTATTGAACATCGCTGGGAAAAGTGTATCGACCTAAAAGGATCCTATGTTGAAAAATAAAAAAAAGATGATAAATTTTTGTGTTTTAGTAGTTAGGTCGGCTATTTCTGGAACGGCCCGCGTATATATTCTTCATGAGCATGACGAGCTGAGCTCATTTAGCCCTGTCCGTCCGTCTGTTTCTATGCTATCTCCTCCGTCAGTTTTAAAGCTATCCTCTCTAAACTTTGAACGAAGTCTCTTGGTACAAATACGCTGCACATTTGTCAGATACCGACTGGATCGAATAACTATAGCATAAAGCTGTCATAGGAACGATCGGTCGAAAAACTAGTCTTAGTGAGAAAAACTTTTTTGTTTTTAATGGAAACGCCTCCAAAGTACGTATTTCTTAGTTTACTATCCTTTCCCATGATTTCACTAAGTTTGGTCGAAATCGGATGACAATAGCATATAGCTGCCATAGGAACAATCGGTCGAAAAACTAGTTCTACTGAGAAAATCTTTTGTGTTTTTAATGAAAACGTCCTTTATCATTGACATACACTTATTTATATACTTTTACACAATTCTACAAAGTTTTGTCGAAATCGGATGACTATAGCATATAGCTGCAGTATGAATGATCGGTCGAAAAAGAAGTTCTAGTGAGAAAAACTTTTTGTTTTAAATGAGATCGCCTCCAAATTTCGTAATTTACAGTGTATTATGGTTTTCCATGATTTCCAAGTTTGGTCGAAATCAGACATCTATATAGTATAGATCCCATAGAAAAGTAAGGTCCAAAAAGTAGTCTTAGTTAGAAAAACTTTTTTGTTTTCAATGGAAGCTGCAAGGATATACAAAACTTTGGCCGAGCCGAAGTTAACATTCCCCAATTTTTTTTTTTAAATGCGGAGGCGTGCCTGCAGTTATAAAAAGTTTTTGCTCCATACATGTACATGTCAAGCCTCTATCTCTTACCATCTGTAAGATCTGTTTGTTTATACGAACGGACGGACAGACGGACATGGCTATATCGACTCGGCTGTTGATGCTGATCAAGAATATATATATTTTTTTAGGGTCGGAGATGCTTTCTTCTGGCTGTTACATACTTTTGCACAAACTTAATATACTCTCTGTACCTCTGGTACAAAGTATAAAAATACAAAGTCAATATGTCAATAGTTGGAAAATTTCACTGTTTCCACTGCTGGTCACACTAATTTAAAGTCCACTCTTTAAAAAAGAAAATGGAAATGCTTAATTCAGGAGGAATTTGTCGCAATGAAAACCATTTTGTCTTAATTAATAATGCAAAAAGCGCAGTATAAAATACGTTTCTTTTAATCAAACAGGACGACATTCTCATAGACTTGGCGTGCTGCAATAAATGCGAGACTGTGGTCTAGTTCTCGCCTAAAACTGGCACAGGCGTCCTAAATCGCCACAAATGTTGTTTCCAAGAACAAATGAAACAAACGACTTAAATTCTTTTACCAAGAAAAATGTCACAATGATAATCTTAGATGATCTTGCTTTCGTAGCTAAGGACTTACTGCCATTGAGTGCATGCCAATTAAGAAGGTTAAATATGCATTTAAACATTTATTTACATATGTATCTAAGGGTATTAACTTTATTTTTATTAACGTATTCGATTTCGTGAGTAAGCTCAAGCTTTCATTAACGCAGGTACTGCTTTTGGCAAACAACATTTTGAAGACATATCCGTGTCAAGAAAAACATTGGCTACCAAAGCTATGTTCAATGAATTCAACTGAATTACGAAAGAACTAATGGAAAATCTAAAGCATCAGTATTTGACTTTTACTACTGATATGTTGAGAATTTGTAACCTGATATAAAAATGTTTAATTTATTTTGACGTGTCCATTCGTGCCAGAGTCGTGTCGTGTTGGAAAAATTCGACACGCGCCCATCTCTAGTTCAGAGTCATATTTCTTAAATATTGCAAGCTATGAACTTAAAATTCGACATTTGGTTTACTTCTAGAACTTCAAACCGTTTAAAGCAGATTTAAATATGTTTCAAAGGTTATTATCTACTCTCTCATAGCGGTATGGAAAATGTTGAAGAATTTGGTTAAAAATTAAACGAAAATCATTTTTATAGGACCCAAGCGACGCCGGGCATTCAGCTAGTAAATAGTCAATATAAGAAAACCCCTCCAGCTGGGGTTTCTGTTCAACGAGCCAGAGCGACAGCTTGGCCAGCAGATTTTATTTGAATTTGATTTTCCAGTTAACGGACATATTTATTTCAATTGCAAATGATGACCGCACACATGAAGCGATGACAACTCTTCTTTCCATTTATTTTTGCTGTTTTTGTTGCAGATTGGCATCTGCGGTCGCACAGGCAGCGGCAAATCCTCACTGGCCTTATCCCTATTTGGTGTATTACAAACGACAAGTGGCCACATTCGCATCGATGATGTGGACATTGAACAAATCCGACCAGACGAGCTGCGCACCCGATTATCGATAATTCCACAGGATGTGCATCTGTTCAATGCAACAATACGTGAAAATCTGGATCCGCATGGCTATTATTCAGATTTGCAGTTGTGGAATTGTCTCGAGTTGGCGCAACTCAAGGAGTTTGTCAACGTGCATTTGCCACAGGGTTTGGGTAAGTGCATTCCATCTCTTGCTTTTTTTTGTGCATTCCTGTGTAAACAACAGAACTGACTGACTGACTGTCTGGGTGACTGGCAGAGAACGACAGTTGCTGGGGATGTTTTTTGCCTTATGAAAAAATCATGTTTATTTTTGGCAGCAAACATGGACTCGTTCCCTTCCCATCGCATCCTTACTGACTGACTGACTGACTCACTGCCCTGACTGTTTGATGTTTACTGTAAAAGTTCATGCATGTTTGATTTTCCGTGTTGATTGGCCCACATGTGGGCTACATATGTAACCGTCTATCGAGTATATTTTGCGCGAATTCGTGTTGATTAGGCACTTTTTTTCAAATACATCTGTCAATTTTGCGGAGTTGCTCGTCGGCATTTTAAATGTCACTTAATGGGATTTCAATGAGAGTTGGAAAATTTATTTAATAAGCGTAGGCTTGGTTGGACTGCTCGAAAAGTGCTGAAAAGGAAAGTTTGATAGTGGAATGAGGGTCAAATCAAATAGTGAAAGGCCACTTCAACTGATAGCCCATAACAAATTTGATTGAGTCTCACAGATATACTTTAATCCCTTGCATCAACCTGCCATAAATTCAACATAATAAAGCGAGCCACAAAAGTTGAACAATCAACTAAACCAAACCCTTTGCCCGTTTACACACGCAATGAGGCCCTGGCGTCCTGACATTTTACAGGAAAACACGCAGATGGCTCTCTCTTACTGTGCACTCACTGGTCGGTTAATTTCCCTCGTTAAGGCTTAAACGCGTGCTTAGCCAAGCGGCCATTACGTCACGCTTATTAAATACAACTTTAATTACGCACTAAAATGGATTTTTATTATACTTTGTATGTACCAACAACATTCTTCTTCTGCCGCAGACACGGAAATCACCGACGGTGGCATCAACCTGGGCGCCGGCCATCGACAATTGCTTTGCCTGGCACGTGCCATTCTGCGCGGATCCGTGTGCCTGGTCCTGGACGAAGCAACAAGCACACTGGACAGTACAACAGAGCGAGCGCTGCTCAAGGCTGCGGATAAGGCGTTTCAGGGTCGTACAATTATAACCATTGCGGTGAGACTTTGTTTTTCTACGATTTCTTGAACCTAATGTTGATTACTTACAGCATCGTCTGAGCACTATTTTGGATTATGAGCGCATTATAGTACTGGACCAGGGACAGATTGTTGAGGATGGCCATCCCAGGCAGCTGCAACAGCAGTTGGATTCGGTTTTCTATGGCCTCTGGCAAAAGGGAGTGGAGTTGAGAGCGAGTGCGAATTAGATTCGACTAAGTACCTACTAAAGTTAGTCAGTTGAGTGTGCCATAATTTAATTTAAATTGCTCAAAAACACATTCAAACTATATTTTAATCGTAATTGTATGCCAGGCCGCATTTGGTGTCCTTATTTAACTGTGTCAAATGTGATTTTATATTTTATTGATACCTACTCGTAATTTTATTAATGTGAACTTTGCACTTTCTTAATAAAAGAAATGCGTTCGAATTTTTGGAGGATTGATTATTCGTTTAATGGCACAGTGCAAACGACATTGCAGACATTGTCTCAACGATAGGGGACTCTTTGGCTGTTGCTTACAGCATGTGAATTAGTCCAAATATTACTAAGAATGTAAAAAGGAACCTGAAATTACGAATTATTATTTCGGAAGTCAAAACTGAGGGAAATTCTCAGTCGGATGCCTTCTGCCACACTTCTTATTACTGGGAAGAATGCACTACCAACTTTTGCAGAACAGATGTACGTCTTGGCAGTAGTTTAGAAGCGAAGAAGTCTGCACAACATGCAAACGTCCCTTCTAATGGCACGCATGGAGCACCCATGCTATTGGAAACCAATATGCGAAATGAGGCCCGAACGATTGACGACCGTTCGTTTTTTTCAAACATGTTCTTTTTGCAGCATGTTGGAAGGCAAAAAATCAGCATAGCATGCAAACGTCCCTTCTAATGGCACGCATGCAGCATGGATCAGAGAGAGCCGAGCGTTTTTATGAAGTTGAACAAACAACAACAACAACCCATGCAAACGTCACTTCTAATAGTACAGTTCCTGCTGCGTTTCGCCCCTATACAAAAGCGAAAGGAAGATTGCAGGTTTTTGCAACTACTTCTTAGTGGCAAAAGTGGTATACGGGATGTGCTTCTGGCATGCAGTCAAGTCCGACTGGGTTACTACAAATATATTTGGGAACAAATGGGAGATGCAAAATTTGGAGTCCAAAAATTAGGAAAAGCCGCACGCGACTTTTTATACCCTTGCAAAGGGTATTATAAAATTGTCCGGATGTTTGTAACGCATTGAAGGAAGCATCTCCGACCACATAAAGTATATATATTCTTGATCAGCATGACGAGCTGAGTTCATTTAGCCCTGTCCGTCCGTCCGTCTGTCTGTTTCTATGCTATCTCCTCCGTCAGTTTTAAAGCTATCCTCACCAAACTTTGCACGAAGTCTTCTGGTACATATACGCTGCACATTTGTCGGAACCGGCCGGATCGGATGACTATAGCATATAGCTGTCATAGGAACGATCGGTCGAAAAACTAGTTTTAGTGAGAAAAACTTTTTTGTTTTTAATGGAAATGCCTCCAAAGTGCGTATTTCTTAGTTTACTATCCTTTCCCATGATTTCACTAAGCTTGGTCGAAATCGGATGACTATAGCATATAGCTGCCATAGGAACGATCGGTCGAAAAACTAGTTCTAGTGAGAAAAACTTTTTTGTTTTTAATGAAAACGTCCTTTTCATTGGCATACACTTATTTTATATACTTTAACACATTTCTACAAAGTTTGGTCAAAATCGGATGACTATAGCATATAGCTGCAGTATGAATGATCGGTCGAAAAAGAAGTTCTAGTGAGAAAAACTTTTTGTTTTAAATGGGATCGCTTCCAAATTTCGTAATTAACAGTGTATTATGCTTTTCCATGATTTCACCAAGTTTGGTCGAAATCAGATATCTATATAGTATAGATCCTATAGAAAAGTAAGGTCCAAAAAGTAGTCTTAGTTAGAAAAACTTTTTTTGTTTTCAATGGAAGCTGGATATTCGAGCCGAACTTTCCCCTATTTTTATAAAATATTTTGAATGTGACCTTTTCTACGTTTTCCGAATGCATTTCGAAGTTTTTGTAAGTTTCCCAACAATTTGCGTCCCGACTGTGTGTTTTGAACGGAGATTTTTGTTATATGATTGAAATTGAACAATACTGATGCAGCATCGCTCGTAATCAACCGATTGATGTGTTCGCTGATTTCAGGTTAATTTGACTCAACGGGATGCTTTGTTGAGTGATTAAATTTGAGTGTGAATTTTTGTGTATGATGAAATAAAAAAAGTGATTTTTGCAGTTCTTTAAACAGGACTCATATTATTCAGATCCATGCATATAAAAGAGCTCAACCCAATTGACTGACTAGTGACTGCCGCTCAGCCAAAACCATAATAAGATAGCAAGCTGAATTTTTGGCATTAGTTTTTTATACCCTTGCAGAGGGTATTATAAAATAGTGCGGATGTTTTTAACGCATTGAAGGAAGCATCTCCGACCACATAAAGTACATATATTCTTGATCAGCATGACGAGCTGAGTTGATTTAGCCCTGTCCGTCGCCGTCCGTCCGTCTGTCCTTCTGTCTGTTTCTATGCTATCTTCTCCGTCAGTTTTAAAGCTATCCTCACAAAACTTTGCACAAAGTCGTCTGGTACATATACGCTGCACATTTGTCGGAACCGGCCGGATCGGATAACTATAGCATATAGCTGCCATAGGAACGATCGGTCGAAAAACTAGTCTTAGTGAAAATGCCTCCAAAGTGCGTATTTCTTAGTTTACCATCCTTTCCCATGATTTCACTAAGTTTGGACGAAATCGGATGACTATAGCATATAGCTGCCATAGGAACGATCGGTCGAAAAACTAGCTCTAGTGAGAAAAACTTTTTTGTTTGCAATGAAAACTTCCTTATCATTGGCATACACTTATTTTATATATTTTTACACAATTCTACAAAGCTTGGTCGAAATCGGATGACTATAGCATATAGCTACCATAGGAACGATCGGTCGAAAAACCAGTTCGAGTGAGGAAAACTTTTTTGTTTTTAAATGAATTAGCACGAATGAAAACGTCCTTTTTATTGGCATATTCTTAATTTATATACTTTAACACATTTCTACAAAGTTCTATCAAAATCGGATGACTATAGCATATAGCTGCATATATCGGTCGAAAAAGAAGTTCTAGTGAGAAAACCTTTTTCGTTTTAAATTGGTTCGCCTCCAAATCTCGTAATTAACAGTGTATTATGCTTTTCCATGATTTCACAAAGTTTGGTCGAAATCAGAAATCTATATGGAATAGTCCAAAAAGTAGTCTTAGAAATTCTTTTGTGTTTTCAATGGAAGCTGCAAGGGTATACAAAACTTCGGCCAAGCCGAAGTTAACTTCCCCTATTTTTTTATGCTGAAACTGAGTACAAAGACCTGATTTTGGAAAATTCTGTCGGGAAATGGTGTCTAGATCGGGGCCAAACTCATTTTCAAAGATCAATATTAGAATTCAACAAAGACTGCATACCAATCTTGTGGAAACTTCACCCACCTGGTGGATATTTGGTGATAAAGGTTATACAGAAATCTCTAGAGATTTTCAAAGAATCGACTTTAAATACTTAGTATACTTAGTAGTGCCCCATTGTGGATCGGCTGACCTGCACGCTGATGTTGAAGGGACGCAACAATGTCAAGAAGCTGAGTTGCTGTCGCACTGTCAAGCGCTCGCTCGAGAGGATTCATAGTAGATGTATCTCCCTTGCGTCTCGTTAACCAGGCCATCTGGCTGCTGTGCACTGGAGCAGTAACACCAATCTTATTGCCGAGTGCTTGGTCGATAAGCTGATCAATGCTGCAAAGGGTTCCTCCAACTCGTACGCCATCAATTCGAAAACAAGAAGACCGTTCTACTGACATGTTTACAAATTACTTAAAATAACTCTATTTAACAATTCCGTAGCTTAGCTGGGCGTCGTGAACACCCAAGAATTAGAAACATAAAAAAATACAATCAATAAAACTCTACTCCAAACATGGTATTTATTTTCCTTATTGATGCTGCTTGTAAAGAACCAAGTGTATTTTTCGCTCACACAAAGCTTGTTGCACCCTTTGCCTTGGCATTTTTATACCCTTGCAGAAGGTATCATAAAATTGTGCGGATGTTTGTAACGCTTAGAAGGAAGCAACCCGACCAAAAAGATATAACTTGGTCAGCATGACGAGCTGAGTTGATTTAGCCTTGTCCGTCTGTCCGTTGTCTGTTTCTATGCTATCTCCCCGTCAGTTTTAAAGCCATCCTCCCAAACTTTCAATCGTGGTACAAATAGTACATTTTGGAACCGGCCGGACGAGACTATACATAAGCGAAGGAAGACGGTCGAAAAAGTCTTAGTGAGAAAAACTTTTGTTTTTAAGGGAACTCAAAGTAAGTATTTTAGTTTCTACCTTCGATACAATTTGTCGAAACGGATGCTAACAAATCAAGGACGATCGGTCGACTTCTTAGTGAGAGAAAACTTTTTGTTTTTAAAGAAAAGTCCTTACATGGCAAATAATTTATACATTTTCACAATTTAGAAATTTCGAGATATAATATCGGAACGCGTCGAAAACAAGTCAGGGATTTTTTTAATGAAAACGTCTTATATCGTCAAAAGAATTCAGTGAGATTGTTAAGGGAGCAAAAAGTTAATTTTATTTTTTATTTAGTTGTTTTTATTTGTCAAGTTTTGGTACTCAAATAATAGATCGTCTAAACATATGGTTAATAGCCAATTTACACTAGGGCATAAAGGCTGCCTTTACTGAAAATTTCCTTAAGGCAGCCGGTAAAGTTTGCCTTTGCCATACAAAAAGGTGACAGTTTTGCTTAAAATTAGTTTGACCGAAATTACGGCAGGATTTTACAAAAAAGTTGGCCCTGAAAATTACTACTGTGAATCTCAAGGGGTCGATCAGTAGCTCCTGTGTGTTAAATTTACGCTTTACCATTTTACGAGAACTAGTGAATACCCTAATTATCAATGTAATGTTAAACTCGTGTTTTTGTGAATCATTTAATAGCTTTGAAGTCGAAGGGCCAGAGGCTATTGGGGGACTTTATAAGTAACTCTGAACGTTTATCACGGTTTTTAATTAAACTTTTCTGACGATTTTAAGAGTCAGTTGCCCAAAACCGACCAGATAACAGAAGAAGTCGGTAGGCTGTAGGTCACAACTGTTTTTTGTCTATCATTTTTGTTGAACCGAACCGAAACTGTAAGTTCAAGACAGGTTCAGGTTCAGCTTTTATTATTAAAGAGGTTCGGTTCTAGGTTCGGTTTACAGTAAATCAATAGTCAGAATTTCGGCTTCGAACCGGTTCGGTTCAAAACTGGTTTGCAGCCCTGATAAGTTGTGTTAAGTGATGTTCAGGTGTATTACAAAAGAATGTGTCAAAGTAGGTTACAAATTATCCAATATTCATTGGATACGTCTCGCTGGGAGGTCATATATATGTAACCGTCTTCTTATATTAACGCCTCTCCTCCTTCGTCTTCTCAACAACCGTCTGGCAAGTTTGTGCGGATGACCCTTTAGTCGATCTAAATAGTCAGTAGCCTGTTTGTTAATAGAATCACCTATTTTCGGAACATTTAATTCTTCTTCTTGAAATGATTTTAAATATTATTTTAATTATCCGCTTGCGTGGCATTTACTAATTACAACTAACCCCTAATTGGCCTTAAGCTACTGCTTTTAAATATATTATTCGAATATATCAAAGATTATTTGTTCTAAAACAAACGGAGTTTGCCATTTGGTGGGCCTTTTGCATTGTAGTGATAAAAGGCAAAGAAAAGAAGAAAGCTAAGCCAAGGGCCGCAACGCAAGCAAACGGGGCAGACGGGGGGACGTGCCCGGAGGGCTTGATGCAGGCGCGCCGTCGGCCCTCCACGGCAAGGATTAACTACACTAAAAAAAAGATCAGAAAATTAGTAATAATAAGAATTCTTGTGACATCACTAAAATCAAAATCCATTTGCAAGAACTGCTCAAAACTCAATTTTCTCACTTTGTTAACTGTTCAAAGCAAAAGCCAGCATGAAAATGAGACGAAAGCCCCATAGAACGCGTCGTCGCCCTCATTTGCGATGCAAAAATTGTACAGTGCATATTGCAAATGATTTTTTTTTTGTGTTTGCCCTTCTGCATATCAATTAACCCACTTAGGGGTCCAACCAATTTGCCAACACGAGCCGTACGGCCAGCATCAACACTCAAAAATCAAAGCAGCTTACCCATAAAAAATATGAAATCCTTCCTCCCTTTGGTAACAAGATGCTTGCCATTGCACGCCCCTCATTGCCAATTAAGTTTAATTGCCCGACTCTGGTTGAAAGGCTGCGAAATCGACCTACTTCAAAAATGCATACAAAGTGAACGCAGAAATCGTAAAAATTGTGGCCAGCTTACTACCAGAATTCGAATAGCCGAGTTGCCTAGGCCCATTTAACAATCAATTTATTTTGAAATAATTTTGCTTTTGTGTGCCCTTTGGAGAAAATTTCTGCGCATAAATTCATAAATGTTGTTGCCACATTCATTGCATATTCATGCAATTATTGAGTGCGGAGGCAGGCACCTTGCGAACCTGCTACCAGCATCGTTTCGATTTTGGGCCCAAACATGATTCTAATTGGGCTGATTTATGTACGGAAATGGGTTTTCATTGCACCGTGTTACAATTTGCATATTTTTGTTGTTGTTGCTCACTTGGCAAGTGGCCTGTACAGAGTTGGGCTTACTTTGTACAATTTGAAAGAGCTACTCGAACAATGGAACTACTTAAGTAGCTTGTCTTTAACTTTGTGTGCCCGAAAAAGTAGGCTACAATAATTTGCTTTCGCTCATTCGATTTATGTACGTATGTACTTAATATGGCGACAACAACAACGTTTTCGCATTAAGGGCGTGTTAACTGCTTTTGACTAATTGGTAAAGTGTCACGAATCGTTGCCAAAAATTTCAGGCCAAACTCATGTGGCACTTCGCCGCCACCAACGACCACCATTCAGGCTAATCCACAAAACAGGCCTTGCCAGTGGCTTTATTCTTGTCCTCATCGTCAGCGTTGGTTAATCACTCATGCCGCTGGCATTTCATCCTTGTGTGTGAGTGTGTGTGTGTGTCTGATAGACTACACATGTTTGTGCATGTTGTACCATCTCATATCGTGTGTAGACAAGACCTTACTCATTGAGCTTGGCGCGTCGGAACGAGACGCGTTTATTTCTTTGTTCAGTTCTTTGATTTCTTGATTTATATGGTGTGTGCGACAGTGGCTGAAGCTTCTCGTTATTTTTTTGTGTGGGACGGAAAGGCATTTTTGTGCGTTTTGGTTCATTGAGTTTGTCTTCTTAGGTAGCATAAATTGACTTGAGACCTGCTGATAATTTTAACTGTTTTGGTAATTAAGAGGAATGAGAAGAGGAATCGAAGACTAAGGTAATAATTTTTAGGATCCCCCCTCAAACATAAATAAAAGTCTGTAGAACTAGACAAAAAAATTATAGCTGCCGTGGTCGTACCAATGAGTTATGCATTTGGAACACCCAGCAGAAAACGGTTTTGTGTGCACGAAATTTATAACTGAATAAACATTCGCACCAACTTGTCTTTGCGTTCAACAACACTCAGAAAAAAAATACGTGCAAAATTTACCGAAATCAAGATCTTCTTCTTCTTTCTTCTTCTTTGGCCATCACAACCGTTTTACGGTCTCGGCCGCTGCCACTAATGCCCGCCACTCGCCTCTGTCCCGAGCGAAATTCCACCAGAAGGACACTCCCAGGTTCGCAATGTCTCCCTGCACCTGGTCACGCCATCTCCGCTTTGGTCGACCAGGCGGGGGGTGCCTCCCAACTCTATCGCATGCCGATTGTACCACGTACATTCGCTGTTGTTTTATGCGCTTGACTAGGTCAGGTCCCCATAGAGCTCACACGATTCATTCGGATGCGAAATTCGCCGCCAACGTTTAGAGGTCCATAAATCCTCCGAAGAACTTTTCTCTCGAACACGCCAATTGCCGCCTCATCCTCTTTTGTCATTGTCCATGCTTCTGCGCCGTATAGCAGGACTGGGATGATAAGCGACTTGTATAGCGCAATTTTCGTTTTCCGAGGGAGGTCTCTGCTCTTGAACTCCTTATTGAGCCCGTAATAACATCGGTTTGCAAGAGTAATTCTTCTTCGGATTTCCAGACTGGTGTTGTTGTCGCTGGTTATCGTCGTTCCGAGGTAGACAAATTCCTTAACAACTTGGAAGTTGTAGTCTCCCATTGCAACAGATTGTCCAAGCGTAGACTCACTGCGCGTTGATTGTAGGTACTTCGTCTTATCCTCATTTACCGCTAAGCCCATAATTTTTGACTGCTTCTCTATCTCTGAGAACGCCTCTTTTACCACAGATTCCGAAATCAAGATCATTCGTTGCCAAATACAGAGTAATCCCGCTTTTTTGTGAACTGTGAACAGCGGTGACATTTCAAGAACGCAATTTTAAAACCTGTTGCTCGATCTTCATTAACGTTTAGTTGTTTCGTTAGTACCATTTTGTGCTCAACTTGGAGACATTATGGAGTCATTTTAAAAACTTTCGGGCTTCTTTCAGACACATTTTGGTAGCGATTTGAGACCACTTTGTGCACGTTTTGGAAATAATTGTGAAGCATCTCGGGCTCATCTTAAAAACATCGCGGTCTCCTTTTGCGAACACAGTGAGATCCATTTTCGAACATTTTTGGGCCAATTTCGGGAACATTCTGATATTCAAACTTGCCAATTTTAGCTGTTTTCATATAACCTTAAATAGGCAAACTCAAAACCATAAAGGAGGCTGGTCAACTGAAAATGAGGTTTAAGAACCTCCTGGTTCTATCATCAGAGCAGAAGCAGAAGTTTCCTCATGTTTCCATATTTTTCATCAGATTGATACCAAACTTTGTATTTAGGCGTTTTATTGTTTAAATATAACAAATGTGTCGGTTTAAGCGACCTGATCTTCAGTAATCCAAAGGTTTGGTTGGGCTGGCTCGAGGTCATCCGTCTCATCCGAAGGGTTTTAACTTCTAAGTTTAATGTTTTATTACCAGGGACCGTAATCATTATAAGCTATATAATAAAAATTACATAGTAATGATTATATTTTAATTTTTAACAATTTTGTTTAGTGATAATAATTATTTTTGAGTAATTTTATAAAACTTAGACCGTAATCATTATTTTTGATCAAAAAAAAAATAGAACTCAAAAATAATGATTATTAATGATTTTTACTTTTTCTTCACTGATAATAATTATTTTTGAGTAATTTTTTTAAAACTTAGACCGTAATCATTATTTTTGATCAAAAAAAAACTCAAAAATAATGATTATTAATGATTTTTATTTTTTTAAAACTTAGACCGTAATCATTATTTTTGATCAGAAAAAATAAAACTCAAAAATAATGTTATTATGAGTTTTATTTTTTTAAAATAATGATTACGGTCTAAGTTTTATAAAATTACTCAAAAATAATTATTATCAGTGAAAAAAACGTAAAAATCGTAAATTTAAAAATCATGACGGAAATGCAGAGATTAAGAAAAATAAAGATTATGGTGTGAACCATTTTTTTTAGGTCCATTAGAAGTGTGTGATTTTTTTAGTTATGAAAACGAAAATAATCATTATTTACGGTCCCTGTTTATTACTAGTTTTTGTGCTTGTATTATGTTTAAGATAGTGCTTAGCTTACTGGTATCAGTTTTTATTTTGATCGTTAACAGTTTACTTAACTTTAAAAAGGTTTTTAAGTTGTGCTAAATTGGTAAAGGTAAGTATTTGTTGTGAGTTGTCTATCCGGTTGGTTCAAATCTTAGTCAGATTGTGTATGTTCTGTTTGTTGTGTGTTTTAGAGCTAAATCCTGCGGTTTGCCAGGTCACCTGGGTGAGTTCTTTGCAGCCTGTGTCTTGCCCTTATCCCTTTTATCCTACGCGTGCGGAGTAGGCGCCTGGCGAGGTTGTTTGGGTGTCCAGGTACCTCGCTGCCTGGTTATTTCAAGTTTGACGTCCCGAGTTCGAATGAACCACTCAGCTCCTGTGATCCTCCTTAGGAACTTGGTCTGAAATACTCTAATCCTCCTATCATTGGTACACCATTTTCAAGTTTGACGTCCCGAGTTCGAATGAACCACTCAGCTCCAGTGATCCTCCTTAGGAACTTGGTCTGAAATACTCTAATCCTGAAACCTCCCAATAGGCGCCAGGATCACCTTGTATATCAGCACATTGTTTCGCAGCGAGAGTTTGTTGTTGGAGTGCAGCAACCAACTCATCCTCCTTGCATTGCTGTTGAGCTTGCCAGCAACTTTAACGGCGTGCTACTTGAACGTGAGCCTCTGGTCTAGCGTCACTTCCAGGTATCTATGTGCCGACTTAACTGGGAGGAGCTCTCCGTGAAGGAAGACGCCTGGGCTACAGTCCTTCCTTAAGGTGTGGGTGACCGAAACACACTTTTCCGGGCTAATGGAAATGTTCCATCTACAGGTACTCCTGAAGCGCGTCTGTTGCCGAGTAGACACAACTGCCACGAGGCATAATGGCCGCGTCGTCAGCAAAAGTTGCGATTAGGAGGTCCTGTGTCTCCTCAATCGGGATGTCCGCAGCAGTTGGCATGTCTGCAGTAAACAGGCTGTATAGGGTTGGCCCCAGAACGCTGCCTTGAGGTACTCCTGGTCGAATCCTCTTCTTCTGGGATGCAAGGCCATCCTGGACAACTTTAAATGTCCTGTCAGATAAGAACGATCTGACCATCAAGAAGAGTTGAGGATTGAGCGTTCCCTTCAGCTTGGCTAGTAAGCCGTCGTGCCAGACGCTGTCAAATGCCTGTTGGATATCCAAGTACGCTGCCACAACGTACTCCTTGGCGTGGAATCCTTCCAGGACGAAATTGACCACTCTGTGCAGCTGTTCTGGGGTTCCGTGGCTTAGGCGAAAGACGAAATGGAACTTGGGTATGCTCCTCTTCACCGCTGGGGTTTCCAGGATTCTCCTTAAAAGGAACCTCTCCAGCAGCTTTTGGTACAAATACGCTGCACATTTGTCGGAACCGGCCGGATCGGATGACTATAGCATATAGCTGCCATAGGAACGATCGGTTGAAAAACTAGTCTTAAAGAGAAAAACTTTTTTGTTTTTAATGGAAACGCCTCCAAAGTACGTATTTCTTAGTTTACTATCCCTTCCCATGATTTCACTAAGTTTGGTCGAAATCGGATGACTATAGCATATAGCTGCCATAGGAACGATCGGTCGAAAAACTAGTTCTAGTGAGAAAAACTTTTTTGTTTTTAATGAAAACGTCCTTATCATTGGCATACACTTAATTTATATACTTTTACACAATTCTACAAAGTTTGGTCGAAATCGGATGACTATAGCATATAGCTCCCATAGGAACGATCGGTCGAAAAACTAGTTCTTGTGAGAAAAATTTTTTTTGTTTTTACTGGAGACGTCCCTTACGTTGGCATATATTTCTTTTATATACTTTTACACAATTCTACAAAGTTTTGTCAAAATCGGATGACTATAGCATATAGCTGCAGAATGAATAAACGGTCGTAAAAGAAGTTCTAGTGAGAAAAATTTTTTTTGTTTTAATTGGGATCGCCTCCAAATTTCGTAATTAACAGTTTGTTATGCTTTTCCATGATTGCATTTAGTTTGGTCGAAGTCTGACATCTATATAGTATAGCTCCCATAGTAAAGTAAGGACCGAAAAGTAGGCTTATTTAGAAAAACAAACTGCAAGGGTATACAAAACTTCGGCCGAGCCGAGTTAACTTTCCCTTTTTTTATTAATAAAAGAAATTTGATTTTGAGCAGTTATCTCAAAAGTCTATTACTTGGGCATTGCTCCTAATGTCTTTCAACCTTTGGTAAATTAAATTTCGAGCCAGACTTCAAGGGTCATTTACTCCAAAGATTAAATTATAATCCATATCAGTCTTTTTGTACAACAACAACACTTGAAGTTTTAATTATGCCAACGTCTACACTTAATATCCCAGAGTTCGTCGACTCAAACGAGAGTCAACATCGATTTCTTATCAATCCATAGCCTTGTCTAATTATTGTGGTTCGAACGTACGTGAAAGTCCTGGTCTTTATTGTTTATGCAATGCCTCCTTCTACACATAAGCTTTACTTGGGCTTAGATTATTTATTTTGGCTACGTTTTTCGTGCTGTTGTTGTTTTTGTTGAAGTAATTAATTGTTTGCGTGCTCGCATATGTGAGGAATAGAAAGATTGTGAGAAAAGTGCTAAGAAAGCACTTAGGCAAAGAATAAAAGTTGCAAGTTAATTATTTCATTAATTAGGCGCTTCTAGACAAGAGACTTTGTACGCTGATGATGTTGATTGATTCGCATTTGCCTGGCCAAAGTGTTGAGAGTGCTGTACGAGGCAAGTTGTTGGCGCAAGTGGATGCCGAACTTTGTTTTGACATCGAAGTGTGAGTTGTGCTTCTTTTTTGTAGTGTTGTAAAATGCACTCGACTGAGCAACGTATTTTATGACGTCTTTATATGAATTTTATATCGCCTTTGGCTTGTCTCTGTAGTGGTTTGTTTTTATTAAATTTTCCTCAACTCTCTCTAACACACACAACACACACACACACCCAGTTGGGTTTCATACGCCTGAGCGCTTTGTTCTTACAGTCTCCATGCCGCTGTCTGTCGGTCTAATAAAAGAAATCTGTCAAATTCAAACGCTCGTAAATGTCTTGCACAGCCAGTCAAGCGGTGGCCATGATGTTTTGTAACTATTTATCCCCTTACACATCGTTCTCCACCCACCAACTCCTGACTATACGCAGCCATGTTGGCTAATCATATTATGTATTTTTTTCCATTGAAATTTTACAATTCAATGCATTTGCGCTTATTTTTTCCCCTTTTTACTTGTGCCTTATGAGTTCAAGTTGAAAGTTATGGCATGGGCTGACGGAGAGAGACTGGTTTGCGTAATACGGACTGGCTTAGCTGTGACGAATATTGTAACTACGAGCAATTTTTATCTTATGTACATTAATCCCCTTAAAACATGAAGCTTAACACTTTAACCGAAAGTAGCGAACATAGGTTCCGACGCCGTGTAGTAGTCTTGTAAATCGCAGTCTATTCTAAGTGCGAATAGCCATGTTACAATACTCAACAGCTGCTGACCAAGGCGAATTAAATTGAGTTGACCAAATTAAGTGAATGTCCATGTCAGTTTTTCTAGGAAATGAATTACCCACGACCTGTCCGAGTATTGTAGGCTTATGACCATTAAAGGTAAAGAACTTTCATTGGTTGGTCGCGCTATCACCCTGTCAAATATTGAATACTCGCAGTTATCCGGCGTGAGTTGCTGCAACATCTTTAGTAGTTATTTAAAACTTAATAGGAAGAGGAGAAGCTTATTTTGCAACTGTCATCTTTCAAATCATCATGATTAACTAACGTCTTTTTCAAGTTCGAGTGTCTTCATAATAAGCTGATCTCATACGAAAAATAGAGCAAATTTCGCAGTTTACCAGTCTACTGGTGTCATCTATTGAACCTTCTTCATAATCAAAACTTATATTTGAATTTATCAATTTTCGCGATTTTCTGGACCGTTTGATTTACACCACCCGTCTAATTACCCGTCTTCATGATAATCAAAACTGGAATATAATTTGACATTTTTGTATCGAATCCTACACCCCGAGAAATGAAAAACGAATCGGCAAGAACGATATCTTCTTGAATTTAGTATTTTTTCTTTTTGATTTTTAAGAAGAAATCTGCTAGAATTCAAGAAGACAATCGTTCTCGACTTCGAGCTTGATGGCGGGGGAAGTGCGGGCAACAAATGAGAGCAATTCTCTCTCTCGCTCTCAGCATTGGCTGGCACTAGCACCGTCAATTTATAATCAGCCTGTTTCGAATCGAACGTTTCAAAAAGACAAATCGACGTACTATTGTAAGACATCGCTGGCTGGCTGCATGTTTGTGTATAGCAGAGTTGTCACAGTTTCGGTGTCAGGGTGATTGCAGGCTTTTCGAGGTCTCAAGTCCCAGTAAGGGTAAGTAAAAATAAAATATAAAAAAAACAATTTTAAAATTAGTCACAACAAATGGACAGGAGTGGGTTGGTGGTGTTGTGCAACCTCCTTGATTTTTTCTCTGAGTGTATTTGTCGCCTCTGAGGACGTCCATTCAGCAACAGCCGGTCTCAGAACATCTGATTCCACTGATATCTAAGCACCTCCCAGGCATGCGATGTGCATAGCAAATTGCTGACATCGATTGCTCGTCTGCTCCGGTGTTTCTGCAACTTTAAACCTGGCCTGCCGCCTAACTGTGTCTTCGCGCCGCGCTTGCGATTGTTTCGAAATCTCAGAAGCACTCTCGCTCAGAAAAAACAAATTCGAGATATCCGAAATATCCGGTATTATATCAAGCCCAAGCGATGTCAGAAGTCGGTCAATCCCGGATTTTCTCGTTCCAAGAACGAAGAGGATATCTCGGATCTAGTAAGACTCGTGCGTTCAATTTCAATCCGAAGAACAAGATCAATTCAATTTTTATACCCTTGCTGAGGGTATTATGAAATTGTCCGGATGTTTGTAACGCATAGAAGGAAGCATCTCCGACCCCATAAAGTATATATGGTATATTCTATATCAGCATGACGAGCTGAGTTGATTTAGCCCTGTCTATCCGTTTGTTCTATGCTATCTCCTCCGTCAGTTTGAAAGCTATCTTCACCAAACTTTGCACAAAGTCTTTTAGTACATACACGCTGCACATTTGTCGAAACCAGCCGGATCGGATGACTATAGCATATAGCTGTTATAGGATCGATCGGTAGAAACGATCTCAAAGGAACGATCGGTCAAAAAACTAGTTCTAGTGAGAAAAACTTTTTGTGTTTTTAATGGAAACGTCCTTATTATTGGCATATAAATATAACAGAAAAACGGTAAGTGGAATGTTTCGATTACTTATGGTATGACCATTCACTTGGTGTATATGATCGGACAATGGAAAAATACCAAAGAGGATAAACAATATTAAAACTAATAAATTTTTAAGTGGAAAATCATGCCAGGATCAAACCATAAGCGGAGTTCCCAGTTAATAGATATATTTTACTTAAACCGCTAAATGATTAAGACACTGCTTTTAACGACCACAATTGACCAAAAATATTTATCTATTATCCGCGATTAATACCAATGATGATCAATAAAGACAAAAAGAAATAGATAAAGCATTCAGAATGTATAAAGGCAGTTTGTGGAGATTGACAAATAACAAAAATCACGGAAAAAAATACCAAAGAAGATACAAAATAGTAGTAGTGCAAGACAAACTTTACTCCCAATCAAGTGGAAGATCAATCAAGGATAATGCATAAGCGGAAAAAAGACCGCTAAATACTCAAGAAACTGCTTTTCAAGGCCACAAATGGCCCAAAAATGTAACTACATACACTGCCATGGTTATGACAATACTGAACCGTCGATAATAAAAACCATGGATGACCATAGGCAAAGAATATAGTCAAGATCATAAAGTTTCAAAAAAAAAAATAAAGCCGACAAGCGGAATGTTTCTATTAGTTATGTTCTCTTAATATTCACTGTACCAATGACAAAACGGAGTATGTTGCTTCGTGCAAACGCATGAAAGAGCCATAAGAAAGCATTTTCGGTCCTTAGTTTTTGGCGTGTTTTGGTCGTCTTCGATTTTTACCTATTCAAAAAAATGGTTCAAAGAACCTGTATCAAATTTTATGTGAAACGAAATTAAGTGCGCGCGATGCATTCGAATGTTGCTACGTTGAGCTTACCTTGGACCGAAGCAACGTTTATTCGGTGGTACAAAATGTTCTCAGAAGGCCGAGAAGATGTGAACGACGAGCGTGCCGGACGCCCGAGCACTTCAACAACAGACGAAAAAATTAATGAAGTGGGAGAAAATGGTATTGGCGATCCGTCGAATCACCGTTAGAGAAGTTGCTGAGGATGCAAACATATCGATTGGCTCGTGCCATTCGATTTTTATCAAAGATTTGGGAAATGAGACGGGTCGCCGCGAATTGTACCAAATTGCTCAATTGGGACCAACACAGCATCGCATGAACATTGCTAATGAGATGTTAAACTCTGTCCGCGACGCCCCAAATTTGCTCCAGAGGGTCATAACTGTTGACAAATCGTGAGTTTAAGCGTTGTGACGTGCTCAAAGCTCATCATCCAATGGAAGCCCAAACCAAGACCGAAAAAAGCGCGCCCTACTCAGTCGAATGTGAAAGTTTAGCTGACAGTTTTCTTCGATTGCAGGGCGTAGTGCATCATGAGCTCTTGCCACAGGGAAGTACGGTCAAAAGGAATATTACCTGCAAGTTTTGCGTAATTTGCGAAGCAATCCGCCAGAAATGCGGTTTGTGGAAGAACAAAAAAATTGGCTTTTGCACCACGATAACGCTTGTGCGCGACTTTTTGGCCAAAACAACACACTACTGAGGCAGCCACCGTATCCCCAGATCTGGTCCCCATTAAATTAGACCCCTAAACTGGAAGTAGGCCCGTGAGAAAGTTGTACGACTTACGCTACGCTTGACGAGATAAAGACGGCATCGAAGGAGGAGCTGAACAAGATAAAAAAATGATTTTTTGAAGTGACTGGGTAGACCGTTGGCACAAGTGTACATATATCATTACTATTTTAAAGCAAAAAAATAATATGCTTGAAATACATAATCCATAATTTTGAAAAAAAAAATAAAAAAACAGCAAAGATGAAATAACGCGAAGTTATAGGCACAAATTGGAGGGCGTTATGTATATAGGGTTAGCAATTTCACTCATATCCTTCGCTATCCAATTGCAAAAATGGTCGGCCCAACCTTGGTAATAATTTTTATTACCGACGCTCAGCATTTATTTCATAAGGAATTAAAATTTTTTATTTTGCAAGGGTGTCCAGAAATTTTTTTGGTCAGAACTTTGAAACATGATAGCTGTTATCAATATAAAATATTTTTTTCTCTTACACCAAGGGTCTAAGTGGCTTCGTTTCACAGTTATTAAGTCTCAAAATAAAATGCAGTTTTTGATGCAGTTTATTATTCTAAATAAAATTTTCAAATAGATTTCAAAAAATTTGTTTATGGAATTTAATTGACATTTTCCAAATATAGGGAAAGTTCGTATTGTGATATTGAGAGTAATAATTTGTAATGCTATAAAATTCTCTTACGTTGAGTACGCTTTGTAGATCGAAAGCGGGGCGACTTAGACCCATGGTCTAAAAGAGAAAAGTTGTTCTATTGATAACAGCTATCATGTTTTAAAGTTCTGACGAAAAGATTCTGGACACCCTGTATGTGCAAACTCTTCCAGAATTATATCGTTCCCCATGCTTCTTCAATAAATGGCGTCGTAGTTTGGTAACATGATTTCCTGATAGACAAAACACAAGAACACACGAAACCAGAAGGAATCAAGAATCTCGAACCTTTTTCGTACAACAATACTTTCGACTTTTATTTAAAAGACACTTTTTTTTTCTCTCACAAAAAACACAAAAAAAAAAAAAAAAAAAAAAAAAAAAAAAAAAAAAAAAAAAAAAAAAAAAAAAAAAAAAAAAAAAAAAAAATACGAAAATATGTGTTTCCCACTGAGCGAGACATTTAGATTTAAAAACACTTTAACAGATGAGTGGGATATTTTCGACCTCTGGTTGTGAACAAAGAAAAAAACAAATCCTTCCATATCTTCAAATTAGCGCGATCAAAGCATATATTTTAATTTGCTCCCTCTCATCATAGACTTCAAGCCTCGATATATCGATTGACTTGAAACTTCACGAAAATATTATAGACAAAAAGAAAATAATTTTTACATTTCAAAACCCATGAAACGCCTTAAATCATATAATGCTTTTGTATTACTTTTAAAATTTCAGTATTTTTCGTATTCTTTTAAGCATATAATTGAAAATAAGAAAAGAACAGTAAGAGTATCGATTTTCAAAACAATCGTTTACTTCTAATGGCCATGAAATAAATGGGTAATGAAAACAGATGAAATTCAACTCTAGAGATTGACGATAATCTTATGGTATTTCATACGAGAGTTTCTCTATAGGATACAAGGAGCTCGATTTTTGCGCACCGCATAAAACCATCAAATAAACCAACTTAGATATGGTTTTGGGTTCAAGACATCTGCGACCTGTCAGAGACTTTATAAAGTCAGCTTAGAATTCCTACATATGAATAGACTCTTTAACGTTTAATCTTTATATGTAAACTATAGCCCGGCTTGCTTAGCCGCCGCCGTCAGTAAAGTTATTTCAAGCGATATCGGTATCAGTTATTCTTTTCTGTCTTGGGGGGTGAATTTCACAAATTTGAAAAATTACCGTATCACATACAATCGGCTCAAAGCAGAGATTAGCTCTTATGCCACGCCCGCGGTTAAAAAAAAAAATCTCACCTGGCATTTCCCATCTTGGAGGTGGAGTTTTAAAAAATTAAAGCTTACAAACAAAATTTTACCAAAGATCGGCCAAAAATAAGCATTGGCCTTGAACACACATTTTGGGATATTTTTCATCAATTCTCTAACCATTCCTCAAGTTGCATTGTAATCGGATGAACGCTATAATTTTTCAAATTTCGCGGTTTGTGCACCATTTTCCGCCCATTTCTTTAACTTAGAAACCTTCCCGGGCAAGCGTCCGCCATTCCACTAAGCTTTACTAAAACACAAAATTTTCCCAAATATCGCGGTTTGTGCACCATTTTCCCATAAGAAACCTCCGGGCAAGCATCTAACCAATCCCCAAAAGTTTCACTGAAATTAAGAATTTTGCAAATATGGCGGTTTCAGGACCATTTTCCACCCTCCAGGGCCACCTACATGGCCTCCTCCAGGTCCAGTTTCCGCCCACAACCAAGTACAATGAAAAATTGAATATTTATATAATTTTCTCAGTCAGGTCATGGCCACCTTTATAATCCAGATATCTTCAACCCACTCAACCTTTAATTTCCGCCAAGAGGGGTAGATTTTTCAGAAGACTGGTATGCAGTCATGTTGAATTTTCATATAGATCTTTGAAAATGAGTTTGACCCCAATCCGATGATAAACAAAAAATTTGCATACAACAGTTTTCCGATCATTTTCCGACTTTGGGGATAGATTTTCCAAAAGTTGAAAGTCACGCTGATCATATTTTTTTATGAGTAACTTGGAAAAGAATTTTGAGCTAATCGCTGGGAACTAAAAATTCAACCCATACGACCTTTACCACCAAGGAATTTTACGGAAAATTAGTACGCAGTTATTGTTAAATTTTCATATACGAGGTGTGTTCACAAATTTTGAATTTTTGCGGGTTACGTATATTCGAATTTCGATTTTTTTGTGGCGGTATGTTATACTCATGTCTTCTATGCCGACAAGCTCGGCCATTTTGAAGTTCACTTAATTGTTGACAGTGCTGCTTCGCTTGCACGTGTTTTGGATCGTCTTCGATTTTTACCTCAATTGCGACCAAAACAGCATCGCATGAACATTGCTAATGAGATGTTAAACTCTGTCCGCGACGACCCAAATTGCTCCAGAGGGTACACAACGGTGACGAATCGTGGGTTTATGGTTATGACGTGGAAACCAAAGCCAACCATTCCAATGGAAGCTGCCGCACGAACCAAGACCGAAAAAAAGCGCGCCAAGTTGGTCGGAAAGTTTTGCTGACAGTTTTCTTCGATTGCGGGCGTGGGGCACCAGAGTTCTTGCCACAGGGAAGAACGCTCAAGATGAATATTACCCGGGTAGGCGAATTTGCGCGAAGTAACATCCGCCAGAAACGCCGGGATTTGCGGAAGAACAAAAATTGGCTTTTGCACCACTGATAACGCCCTGCTCACACATCGTTGCTTGTGCGCGACTTTGCGCCAAAAACAACACACTAACGATGCCGCAGCCACCGTAGTCCCCAGATCTGCCCCCCACTGTGCCTTTTTCTTGTTCCCTAAACTGAAGAGGCCCAGGAAAGGACGACGTTACGCTACGCTTGAAGATAAAAGAGGCATCGAAGGAGGAGTGAACAAGATAAAAAAAAAAAAATGATTTTTGAAGTGCTTCGAAGATTGGAAAACTTGGCAAAAGTGTATAATATCTCATGGGGATTACTTTGAAGGGGACAAAATAGATATTCATGAATAAATAAATAATTTTTGAAAAAACACAAAATTCGGGATACTTTTTGAACACACCTCGTAGATATCTGAAAATAAATTTGAGCCTGATCGGATGAAAATCAAAAAAGGTTCCACACAACGGTTTTTCTTTGAATTTTCCACATTTCCCGACAGAATTTTCAAACCGTTTCTTAGTACTTTCTATCTCTTAGGGTTTGTCCTGTGCGACGGTCACCAGTCAGTCAGTCAGTCAGTCATGTTGAACTGTTTTATATATATAGAAATATTTGAAAGTGCGCTTAAAACTACAAAGAACAATAAATATTATTGAGCTCAAACGCACACCTCACAGAAGAGTCAGCGAAACGCAAGCTTACACTACTTTGTTTACTAAAGCTCGGGCTATAAGAGAATGAGATAAAAAAACAGATAGAAATTTGAGAAAGCTACAACAATAGCAACTAGCCCCTGTTTCAATGTATATCATGTTCAAGTTTATTGTTTTGCAGTTTCACTTAAAAACATCTGTCAACCAAAACAACAATCTAAATTTATGTCTTGTAAAATCATCTGGCGCGCATAACACAATTGAGTAAATTGTCAAACTAAGCATGCTTGATCTCATTAAATAGAGGGTCGTTGCTTCGAAGAACTCTCAGTTTCATTCAATCACCCAAAATCCGAGATGAAAGCAAAGCCAGAGGAATAAAATGCTCCATATCATCATGATTATGAGTGTGCGATGTCTTTATGCCACTTGAGGGGCACATATGCGAATGCCAACACAGCAGATTTACTTGTGTTCACACCTGCCCCCCACCCCTCTGGCTATGGCGCACCCCAGACGACTGATAGAATTTTATTGGTCGACTGATTTTCGATGTCCTTATATGTGGATTGATACTATTGATTTGTTATTTCATTTAATTGGCAGGACGATCGGCTTTGCAACTTTGGTGTGGTCATTAAAATGAAGTTAAAGAGTGACCGCAGAAACAGTGCAGTCGAAAAGTATGCATCGGCAGCCACAAAATGCCCAATGCAAATAAATTCCCCTAGCCCCAAGTCAAAGACCAAAGCCAAAAAAAAAAAAAAAATCGAATCAAAAAGTAATCCACAAAACCGGCATGGCATATGCGGCAAATGTGAGATTCCGATGAGGGGGCCCGGCACGTTGTATGTATGCTGACCTACTGAACGAGTAAGCAATTTGAAGAGCTGCTCTTGCCCTTGTCAAAACTGCTAAATCTGCACAGGCAACTGAGAGAGAGAGCGCACACAGCATCCACATAGCCGAAGCTAGCAATTTGGCCGAACCATTAGCCGGCCTTCGTGCGTTTACGAATTGCATAACCACCCTGTCTTTGAATTCTGT